>JAUNZO010000919.1:0-13307 GCA_031894775.1 Chloris gayana | reverse complement strand
TGTTGACGGTCGTTACGGACCAATTTCGACCGTCAATTAGTCAAATAAATGAGAAGGACTAGGCATGTCTTGCATGCATTTTACTTAGAAATAACCTAGTTCCACGTGTACCTCTAGATTTTTAGTGTGCAGGTGGAAAATGATGAATTCCAGGCCCGAGGCGACAAATCAACACTTTTACAAAACTTCCACTTCGCCGCGGGAATCAACTCCAAGATAAAAGGCCAACGACCACGAAATCCAACACAAATAAGGCCTCACGCACCTGGATCAAAGACCAACATCCGGTGGGGGAGCCAACCGCCAAAGCCCGGCCCGGGAGGGGCCGGTGGCGGTTCGGCCGAACCAACAAGGCGGTTCGGCCGAACCGTCATGGTGGCCCCCCTGGCCCACTTTCTCTGGCGGTTTGCCCACCGCCTCCGGAGGTCGGTTCCACGCGCATTAAATGCCACCGACCTACGAAACCGCCTCCAGGAGCCGACCTTTCAAGCCTATATAAGGAGGGGTACCCCCCTCCTTAACACACACAACAACACAAGGATCATTCTCTCCTCACACTAGAAGTTTAGAGGCTTTCTAGGTAGTGCTAGGCTTAGTAGTGGGCTGCCTCATTGCTCCCAAAGTCTTGTGGAGAATTGGGTATAGCTCTTGTATCCTCTCTTTATGAGACTTGATCATTCATCTATGGAATACTTTCGTTCATATCCTTGTCATGAGCTTTATAGAGTAATCATGATCTTGTTTGATCGTTCATCGTTCGTTCATATAAGTTCGTCGTTCGTTCTTCGTTCTTCATTAATAGAAGATGAACTCATATCGAATGTTCTTCGTTCGTTCATACTTGATCACCGATTACTCCTGATCTTACTTGATTAATTGCCGTTCGTCGCTCATTCTTGAGCGACAGACGCTTCTACATGACTTAGTGCTAGCTTTGATCCTTTCGTCTAGCTTATGCTAGTTAGGCTAGTGTTCTTATGAATAGGCTTCGGGTTCATCGTCCCGCAAGGGTGCTCTAGATTTACCACCATGTCGGTGCCTCGAGGGATCTAGAGTTGTGGTTAGTGACGCCGGCACGGTCTTTGGGGTTATCTACCCACCGTTGAATGTGCTTCGTGTCCCACGGTTTGTAGAGGTAGGTGACAAGAAGTGACAGCCTTGTCATCCAAAGTAATCCTCCACGTTCGGGCATGGCATAGGAGTCTAAAAAGCCGGAGTCGCGAGGCGGACCTCGCGTAAGACGGATCTCCCGATGATGCCTAGGCATTAGACGCTTGCTTGCGCTTGCATGATCTTGGATGTTAGGTAGAAGCTGCGCACTCATATGAATGTTGTATCATTAGGAGTAGTGGTCTGCTAGTCTAGTTTAGCTTTATCTAGGATCGCCTCTATCCCTTTTATAAGAGAATGCATCGCCTTGGTGTGTGTCACACTATCCTCAACTTATTGCTCCTAACCCCTGCATTGGAATGTGAATACTTCATCATTCTTTTGTAACACCATGAACATAAGTACTCTTATCAACCATGTCTTCCTTTGGGAAAATATAAATACGATACCCTTGAATACTCTCGGGTGAAATGCTACAACGGGTTATCCGTCCGCTTGCGGATATTCATGACCCACCTTATAATACATATCTAGTACTTGTCTTGGATGTGGATTATTTGGTTAAATAGTGCAAGTGACTTAAACCCTTGGCTCTCCCGCGGTCACGTGTTTCTTTCCGCGTGACCTTAAGAGATGCCAACAAGCATTTACGGCGCCGTTGCCGGGGAAGACATTGGTTAATAAGAATACAATGAATGTTCATGATTACACTTGATGATGATTTAATCATTGCCCTTGCAGGCTAACCTTGATCTGTTTTCTCTCAAAGGTGAAAACAGGATAGTGCATGCGTGGATTCGACTTGCCGGAAAACTTCGTTGATAATCCCGAGGCTCTTGCGAGAAAGACTCGACCTCGCGTCGTTGTCTCTCCTCAAGAACCCACGACAAGCGAGCCCGCATCTTCCGCACCATCAACCTCAACACTCATGGCTGAAAGGACCCTTCGTGACTACTCTGCGCCCTCCGTCGCCAATGTGCCCATTGGGCCCAACGTCGACGGCTGGTGCTGCAGGACTTGACATCAAGTCCAGCCTCATCACTATGGTGCAAGCCATTCCCTTTTGTGGAAAGGCCTCCGAGGACGCCAACTCTCATCTCCAACAGTTCCTGGAAATATGCAACACATCAGCCACGGCCGGAGCCAACCAAGATGCTATCAAACTCCGCCTGTTTCCCCTATCCCTCCTTGGGAAGGCGAAACAGTGGTTTTATGCCAATCGTGCAAGCATTGACACTTGGAACAAATGTTCCACGGCGTTCCTCGCCAAGTTTTTCCCGATGGGCAAAACCAATGCCCTTCGTGGAAGAATTGCAAGTTTCCAGCAAGCGACAAACGAATCCATGCCCGAGGCATGGGAAAGGCTTCAAGAATACATTCTGGCCTGCCCTCACCATGGGATGGAGGAATGGCTCATTCTTCAACATTTCTACAACGGGTTGACACCAACAACCCGTGGACATATGGATGCCGCTGCTGGAGGAGCCTTCTTCTCCAAAACTATTGCCCAAGCAAAAGAACTCATAGAGAAGATGGTCTCCAATCAAGGGTGGAGCGATGATCGACTCCAAACACGCGCAAGAGGCGTACACCCTGTCAAGGAGGTGGACATGCTTGTCCGCCAAGGTTGACCTCCTCATAAAACGCTTGGACGAACACAACGCAAATGGTGGTGTTCATGCATTGGACTCACACATGACGTGTGAGGAGTGCGGGAACACTGGCCATATGGGGAAGGATTGCCCCCATACCCATGAAGAGGTGTTCTACATGAACAACAACAACGGGTATCGTCCAAACGGAGGACAAGGGTACAACCAAAACCGACCATCATATCAAGGAGGTAACAATTTTTCTGGCTTTAACAATAATCAACCTTCCTTGAAAGATTTGGTTTATGGCCAAGCTAAAATTAACGAATCTATCAACAAAAAGCTTGCTGCCAATGATAAAGTCTTAGAAAACATAAGCTGCACAAATAGAAGGTTTCTCCTCTGCTTTCAAAAATCAGCTGAGCTTTAATAAAATGATTGAAACCCAAGTTGCTCAGCTAGCTGCTCTTATTCCTGGTTCTAATTCTGGGAAGATCCGGGGCAACCCGAGTCTTCTTTGGAAAATGTTAATGCGGTTACCACGAGGGGAGGAAAATCCACTCGGGATCCGCCATATCCTAACCATGCAGCAAAGAAGAACAGGAACGACCTGGAGGAGGAAAGCCCTTCTATTACCAAAGAAAAAGAAGAAGAACCGAAGCCAAGTGAAGGGAAGAATGGAATTGAATTTCAAGACACAAGCTTTTTGCCATTCCCTCACGAAACAGGAAGCCAAAGGAGGATGAACAATTTGCTCGATTCGTCGAGACCATCCGAAGGATTCATGTCAACGTGCCATTGTTGGACATGGTGCAGGTGCCCACATATGCACGCTACCTTAAAGACATCCTCAACAACAAGAGGCCACTACCCAACGAGGAAATGGTCAAGCTCACGAGAGGAGTGTAGCGCAGCTATACTCAATCGGCTTCGAGAAAAGAAGAAGGACCCTGGCTGCCCCACAATATCATGTTCCATTGGGGCACACCACTTCGACCAGGCCTTATGTGATCTTGGGGCAAGCGTCGGCGTGATGCCCAAAGAAGTCTTTGATCGTTTGAGCTACACAACCTTGACTCCTACACCAATGAGGTTGCAATTGGCGGACTCTTCGGTCCGCTACCCCGCGGGAATAGCCGAAGACGTGCCGGTAAAAATTCGAGGCAACTTCATACCGGTGGACTTTGTGGTGCTTGAGATGGATATCGACAAGAACACGCCCCTCATTTTGGGACGTCCCTTCCTCAGCACCGCAAACGCCCAAATTGATGTTGGGAATGGAGAAATCCGATTCCACATCAATGGGAAGGAGGAAAAGTTTGAGTTCCAACCAAGAAAAGAACAATGCTCAATGATCAAGATCAAGTATGGGCCAAATCCCTCAAACATCCGTGAAGTTGAAGTGACGCCAAGAAAGACGGATAGTCTCGTCGCCTTTTGGAAGCAACTTGACAAAATTGAGAATCCGTCATGGTACCAACCCAAGAAGCCTGCAACAGCAAGGCCGGGATTATGGGCCAAGAAGCCAGTCCTTCAAGACACAAAGCCACCTACATCAACAAAGACCAAACAAGTGTGGCAAGTGAAGAAGGTGCAGCCATCTTCATCCTCTTCTCCGGGGAAAGGGCCTGCACCACAAGG
Source organism: Chloris gayana (assembly GCA_031894775.1). Taxonomy (NCBI): domain Eukaryota; kingdom Viridiplantae; phylum Streptophyta; class Magnoliopsida; order Poales; family Poaceae; genus Chloris; species Chloris gayana. The sequence goes on along the minus strand of JAUNZO010000919.1, from coordinate 8,964 downwards.
ATGAAAAGAAATGGAGAAGTCCTCGCTCGCCGGACTTAAAATGGCAAAGCCCTGGTCGACGAGGATAAATCGGTATTATCTTTCGATTTCTTTTGATTTTTGTTTTCCACCACATGCATCTCCCTGCATATTCTATTTTATCACAAGATAATTTTCATTTCATTTATTTGGATTTTCCGCCAGCATATTTGATTTTTTTTCTCACTCGCCATGCATAGAAAATTTGAAAACCAAAATCCTTTTACGTCCAAATTTTCCTACTTTGTTTGAAACTTTTGGACAACCCTTGTATCCTTATACAAAATCCAAAAACAATTTTTGCATGTTGGAATTTTCTCCAACACTTTTTCTCGAGATTTGATTTTTCGAATAAAGCTGAATTTGAGGCAACTTTCTTTGGATTTCTTGAGCAAAAATTTCTGAGGAATATCTGGACGTAGCAACCATGGTCAATGATCATTTGGCCGTTGGGAGCTATGGGCCAAAAGGGGGAGCAAAAGGGACCCACAGCAGGTCGGCCGAACCCACCTCCTTGGTTCGGCCGAACTGCCATGACCGTTGCTCGGTCTGTCCTTTTCCCAACGGTCATATGCCCCTCCTAACGCTCAAAAACGGCTACTTCGTGAGCTATAAGTAGAGGTGGCCTGGCCAGAGCTCTCTCCCCCTCTCACACTATCATTTCCACTCCTCACTCACTTCATTCTCATTACTCTCAAGTTTTCCATTGTCCTCACTTGCTCATTGCCTAAAAGTTCTGCATAAATCTTTTGCTCTTGGTGTGCTGTCTAGTTTTTGGTTTGATTTGTTTTTGTTTGGTTTTCTCGAGTTGCGATTTCTTGCTCACATGAACAACCGACGGTGTCGCTAATTTGATTTTTTCCCTCACATGACCCGTTCGGAATTTTTGTTCTTGCATTCTTGCTCTCTTTGTGTGCAGCCATGACCGGTGCCAAGAAGCTGTTCGGGTCAATCAAGAGGTCCTTGAGCTCACGCTCAAGTTCAAGCTCTTTACGTCGAAGCACCCGCGCACGCCCCGTAGTCGAGTCACCGCCAAGTTCACCACCACAAGTCGAGGAAGAAGGGCAAGAGGGCAACATCGAGCATCGTCTCCTCACCGACACCGACCTCGACTTAGTGGGCGAGCACGAGACGCGCACCTACACGCTTCTCCAACACCGTCTCTTTGCTCCTACGCGAGCATTTGACACGGAGCTGCTGCACAAAATAGGTATGGATGCTGAATTTGCTCAAGTATTTAAAGCCTTAGGGTGGACAGATTTTGCTAGTGTAAATGAGCCGGGTTCCCGCTTGCTTACACTTCAGTTTTTATGCACCCTACAAACGGTAGATGAAGGAATTTCTTTTCGGTTTTCCGTGAATCCTACCGTTTGACTTGGAAAGAACTTAGCACTCTTCTTGGCTTTAATACTCGCTGCAATACCGACTTGGATGGTGCCCTTCCTCAGTTTTCAAAGCATGCTTTTTGGGAAAGGATTACGGGTCTTCCTAGTTGCGTGCGACCTAGAACTAATCACATCCATCATCCTACCTTGCGTTTTATGCACATGTGGATTGCTATCACTCTTTTTCCAAGGAGTGATATTCGAGTGTGCTGCGAGGATGAGCTAAAAATTCTTTTTGCTGCGGTCGATAAGATTAAGATTGCTCCCGTGAAAGCCATGATTTGCCAATGGATAGAAAATCTTGGGACGATAGGACCAATTGAATGTACCTCTCTAGTGACACGAATTGCCATGCGGGTGGGAGCTTTACATGATGCTAATGTTGAATACCTTGCTACACCTCGCTCTCTTATAAATAAAGATTATCTTATTCAAGGTCACTCTCTTAAGAATGGTCCGAACGATTCCCTCATATATTATTTTGTGGGATATGCAAACGAGTTTCGGTTACCTAACCCGGACCTTCGTTTGTATACTCTCAAAAATCTAACCATTGAGCTCCAAGAAGCGCAGCGGTCTCGCAGGAGTGTATCTTCTCGCAGGGGGCGCACAGATCAGAACAACCATCTACCTCCGAGATGCCCACACCGCACCCCACGACTCATGGCGAGCCGGGGTACAGCCACCCCGGGTTTTCTCCCGGTGGGTACCCAGCCCCGCCACCTCACATGGCCGGGGGATCGGCGTGGCAAACTCCGGGATATGGCCCGGGGCTGTTTTCTCCACAACAACAATGGGAGGAACACTCCACCGACTCCGGATCAGCCCAAGGCTACAACTTTGTGCAGGAGATGAACAACCTCTCCTCACAAATGGGAAGACTCCAAACCACGGCGGAAGACACCGAGTATGCGCTCAACCAACACATCTTGCAAACTCATCAATGGCAAGAGCGCACCGACACCCAGCTCACCGCCCTCACCAACATGACGGAGCAACAACGAGCCGATCTTTTGGCTTACTTCCGTCACATGGGGTTCATTCCACCAAACCCATGAGCAAGAACAAGCTTGGGGGGGCAGCACCCCCGCTAAGGTATCATGTATCGCAACTTGTATCCTTTATTGTCTCTTGTTTTTGCTTGTTCTTGCCTCTCATATGAAAAACAAAATAAAAATGATAAAACTAAAAAGAACAAAAAGAAGTAGCTTAGTTCCCTTTTATACGCTGCAAGTATGTTGCTAGTCTTTCTATGTTGAGATGATGAATAGTTGCTCTGTTTTATTTCTCTCATGTGCCTAGTCTATAATTTAGAACTCTCCTAGTTTTGAGTTTGGTGGCTAGCAAAACTTGCTTAGAACCTGAAACTTGTGGGCTGCACATGCTTGAGCTGCACCTAAGTTGTTGTGAGATGATGATATGGTAAAAAGAGCTGCTATGATCTTGTCCTAAGTTGAGCTTAAAATCTCCGGAATTCTGTTCCCAAAAATTGCAAAATCTATAAGTTCCCAAGTGATGATAAATTCCTACCAAAGCCATATGCAAATTTCCCTTGAAAACCTTACTCATTTGCTACTTGTTACTTCATTGAGCTTTATCAAAATTGTGTGACCCTAGTGAGATGCTTTTCATACTCTCATGATCAAGATCACGTACACACTCCACCTCATATGCTACACTTCTACACCGGAAGTTAGCAACATGTCATGCCATCCACCCAAAATAAAGACACTCCTCACATTTTATCACCTCTCTTAAAATATCAAAAGAAGGCATGGCTATGCAAAAGAAAAAAGAAAATAAGGCTCACAAAAGATGAGCAAGAAAAAGATGCTGCTCTCATTTCGAGCATAGAAAAAGAAAAGAAGAAAAGATAGCCATGCCCAAAATCCAAAATAAAAAGAGGTGAAACAAAAAGAGGAGTAGTCAAATACACCACCACCATCATCTTCACACTTGCACATCTTGATCTACGATTGTATGACTTGCTATCTCCATGGATCCACTCTTTTGGTTTCGCAAAAATATGAATGCAAGTATGCCTCATTTCATACCCTACCTTGAGCTCCACAAAAGCCTATTAGATGTAGGATGAGGCAATACACATGCCTTGGTGAGGAATATAAACACCATTAGAGCGATTCGAGAGCATCACTTGTGGAACGTGGTTTTACTTGAAAAAAAAAAAAAAAAAAATATTTTTTGAAAACGTCCGGAGAATAAAAAGCAAGACAAGGGAAGAGAAAATAAATGCTCTATACACCGTTCTCTCTCTCAACCGCCCAAGGTAAAGTGAAAAGCACAAAGCCCCATGAGGACTAAGGGGAAGGGTGAGTCACCATTGCCAACTTATTCAACTCAAGGATGAGTATCTTTGTTATACACTTGGTACCTTTGAGAAGTAGGCATTGTAGCAACTCCTGATCAACAACCTAAAGTTCTACTACTTGCTCGGGACGAGCAAGGGGTAAGCTTGGGGGGCTTGTTGACGGTCGTTACGGACCAATTTCGACCGTCAATTAGTCAAATAAATGAGAAGGACTAGGCATGTCTTGCATGCATTTTACTTAGAAATAACCTAGTTCCACGTGTACCTCTAGATTTTTAGTGTGCAGGTGGAAAATGATGAATTCCAGGCCCCGAGGCGACAAATCAACACTTTTACAAAACTTCCACTTCGCCGCGGGAATCAACTCCAAGATAAAAGGCCAACGACCACGAAATCCAACACAAATAAGGCCTCACGCACCTGGATCAAAGACCAACATCCAGTGGGGGAGCCAACCGCCAAAGCCCAGCCCGGGAGGGGCCGGTGGCAGTTCGGCCGAACCAACAAGGCGGTTCGGCCGAACCGTCATGGTGGCCCCCCGGCCCACTTTTCTCGGCGGTTTGCCCACCGCCTCCGGAGGTCGGTTCCACGCGCATTAAATGCCACCGACCTACGAAACCGCCTCCAGGAGCCGACCTTTCAAGCCTATATAAGGAGGGGTACCCCCCTCCTTAACACACACAACAACACAAGGATCATTCTCTCCTCACACTAGAAGTTTAGAGGCTTTCTAGGTAGTGCTAGGCTTAGTAGTGGGCTGCCTCATTGCTCCCAAAGTCTTGTGGAGAATTGGGTATAGCTCTTGTATCCTCTCTTTATGAGACTTGATCATTCATCTATGGAATACTTTCGTTCATATCCTTGTCATGAGCTTTATAGAGTAATCATGATCTTGTTTGATCGTTCATCGTTCGTTCATATAAGTTCGTCGTTCGTTCTTCGTTCTTCATTAATAGAAGATGAACTCATATCGAATGTTCTTCGTTCGTTCATACTTGATCACCGATTACTCCTGATCTTACTTGATTAATTGCCGTTCGTCGCTCATTCTTGAGCGACGAACGCCTTTACATGACTTAGTGCTAGCTTTGATCCTTTCGTCTAGCTTATGCTAGTTAGGCTAGTGTTCTTATGAATAGGCTTCGGGTTCATCGTCCCGCAAGGGTGCTCTAGATTTACCACCATGTCGGTGCCTCGAGGGATCTAGAGTTGTGGTTAGTGACGCCGGCACGGTGCTGGGGTTATCTACCCACCGTTGAATGTGCTTCGTGTCCCACGGTTTGTAGAGGTAGGTGACAAGAAGTGACAGCCTTGTCATCCAAAGTAATCCTCCACGTTCGGGCATGGCATAGGAGTCTAAAAAGCCGGAGTCGCGAGGCGGACCTCGCGTAAGACGGATCTCCCGATGATGCCTAGGCATTAGACGCTTGCTTGCGCTTGCATGATCTTGGATGTTAGGTAGAAGCTGCGCACTCATATGAATGTTGTATCATTAGGAGTAGTGGTCTGCTAGTCTAGTTTAGCTTTATCTAGGATCGCCTCTATCCCTTTTATAAGAGAATGCATCGCCTTGGTGTGTGTCACACTATCCTCAACTTATTGCTCCTAACCCCTGCATTGGAATGTGAATACTTCATCATTCTTTTGTAACACCATGAACATAAGTACTCTTATCAACCATGTCTTCCTTTGGGAAAATATAAATACGATACCCTTGAATACTCTCGGGTGAAATGCTACAACGGGTTATCCGTCCGCTTGCGGATATTCATGACCCACCTTATAATACATATCTAGTACTTGTACTGGATGTGGATTATTTGGTTAAATAGTGCAAGTGACTTAAACCCTTGGCTCTCCCGCGGTCACGTGTTTCTTTCCGCGTGACCTTAAGAGATGCCAACATTCAACCTAGATGTATTGTTAACTATGTTAATGATATAGTAGTATCATGCTTAGGAACTGTTATTATCTACCACTAGCAGTGTGCCCGTGCGTTGCTACGGGCGTAATTAATTTGCAATTCATATTATTCAAATATATGAAATTGTTGTTAGAAATGTAAGGTTAGAAATATTTTTAATGAATATTAGGCATGAATTTTTATCCTGTTTTGGCAGAGCATAAGTTTTTTACCTTGGGGTGTAGTTCTGGCGGAGGTTATCAATTCATGCTAGCAAACATAATTAGTTTCTTATTTATACAATAGTGATTAACATGTGAGAACAACTTATGCTAAAGTTTCTGTAATAATCTTTTCTCGTACAAATAAATAAAAGAGGTCAGTTGTTAAAGGTGTGCCAGATGATTAAGAAAAGAGTGAGTCACGTCTCATATAATACTGAGAGCTGAGCCACATTTATTTTGAATCCAATAACATTTTCATAGCACGTATATATAATATTCTATTCTCATAGAAAATTGAGTGGACAAATATGTGCATATGGTCAGTACACATTGTTTTTGTGCTACTTGATCAAGTTGTTTGATGACAGAAATATACCCAGTTGGTCATAAAATCAATACTGCATAAGTAACTGATGTAATGAACTAAATCCTGAGCACAAAAAACTTTGGGTGTCACAAGCAAGATTTTTTTATCCTCAATAGTGTTTGCCCCAAGCTGGCTTGTGGCCTCCTACCACCACCACAATCTTGGTTTAAAATGGAAGTTTCTGCATGATAAAATATTCAATACACTGAGTAAATGTCAACAAAAAAATATTTTGCACAAAATTGATGCTAAGTGATTTACTTATGCTTCTTATTCTGTGACAGTATGTCTTTTTAAGAGAATGACTAAAATCCAATTCCATATCTGAAATCTTAGAAGTATTGGCATGATCTTAAAAAACCAATAATTTGATATTAAGTGTATAACACAATCTTAGAATAATGGGAATGATAACAATAGTTAGCTTAAGTAATTGCATATGAAATTAGGAAATAATTTTATGTTGGCTTATACATGTGCAAGTTACCTAATCATGTAAAAAAGTAGTAATTACATGCCTCTTGAATAGTTCTGCTTTAGTTACTTGAAACTGAAAACAATCTCTCTTCTGTAAAATCTGGCTTGACCTCAAAATTGATAATGATTCTGGATCATGTGTACAAAAAATTGAACGTGAATGCGGCCAAGTTTTCCCATCAGAACAGTGGGTGCTTAAGCTACATGAGCATGTCATCTATAAGTATCAACGCAATAGCCATCTTGCCCTCTACACTAAGAAGGTTCAGGGGCAATGAAAATAGACACTATATTCTCCTGTGTACGTGCACTTAAAATCACGCTATGCGAAAACATTCAAATAGCATACTGAATGTATCTACAGAGAAGAATCTCCCCATGGCCATTAAGCCAATGATAACAGGGAAGAAAAATAAAGATAATACAAGAACAGAAAACTATTCTATAAGATACATTGAGCTGAGTGTGAATTTAGATACAACAAGAACCACAGCAACCTCTGATAGAATATCTTCTTCAAGAGCTAACAGAGATAAAAATTCAGAAATCATTAGAGTTGGTGCAGTGAAGGACAGGTACCTCAAGGTTCATCTTGTAAAGAACTTAGCCATATCCTTTTGAATTCCCTGACGTTAGGTGACATATAACCTTCACTGCCATTTCACTGACCTAGCACTCCAAAACTTCCAGCACTTTTCTGCTTGCTCATTGCTCCATCTAGCCAAATAAAGGGAAGTGTCAGTGATATCCTTTTTCTCCTATCAAGTCTGTACCATGACATAGCATTGTAGTAAGAAGAAAACAAAAGATTTTGTGTCCTGAATCATTCTCATCTAGCAGTAATAGTTAGTATCAATACTTGAGATTGGCTCAGATTATTTTTTTTAATTGTGATTTAACACGCTATGCACATTGAGAAAAGGGCATGTATTCACGTGAAGTAATTTTTGCACATACAAAGTGATCTGCATACTATATTTTACTGAAAAAAAGAATGGTATGGGAGGAACATTTCCAAATACACCATTTTCTTGCCACCAACTCATAGTGTAAAGTAATAAGAAACATTCTGCCAATACTTACTTTTCCGTTTGCCAATCCTCAGGACTTTGAACACTGCAGATGTCTAACCTGAAGCGACAAGTTATAATAGCATTAATTAGATAATAGGAACATCACTACTGTAACAATCATTTTTTACTAATTCTACTAACATCACAATATACGATATGCACGAAAAATTAAACTGACATTATTAATTTAATGTCAATTCAAAGACGTTATTAATTTAATGCTAATCTTTATAAAACCAATTCAAAGACGTCATTATTAATTTAAATATTTGGCAGAGCCATTGTAGCTTTGTTAAGGCACCAAAACTAAAGCCTACTACATAACACCAATGACACATTGTAACAAAAAATCATGGTATCAGATTGCACTATTTGCGTGCTTGCAACAGAAACTTGCATACCTACTAAATCCACCCATGTAAGGAAAACTATTTCATATAAGCTACCTTATGACTCGAATGAGATTGCAGAGTTCTGAACCAGTATACATAATGTATGATAAGCTATTTCCATGTGTAAGGGTAGTATACAGAACATTGGAGACTGCACTAATCACCAAATACTAATACTAAGACAGGGTTCAGGCATGAACAAAGAACAAAACTACAGATATCATGAGTATATGAATTCAGATAAAGTAGCAATCACACTTGTTTCTTGGTAAGAAAAAATTAAAATCACTTTGGAACACATGCTGGCGGCCTCCATCACCTTGTCCAGTGACCGGTACCGTTGTTCTCTCAATATGTCCATTGCACTGGAACCCACCAAGCTGGAACAATCAAAATTGCTACTTAAATGACTGAATGGGAAACCATGTACCATCCATGCATCCAAATTAGCTCACTCAAGAATGAAAAAAAAATCATTAAAATACCACGAATAGCAGTCTCAAACTGAAGTGGGAAACAATTCATAAGCTTTTTACCTCCCCGCTCTCCTTCAACATTCCAAGTCAACAGTGTGGCATTTAATTAATCCACAATATTAGTCTGCAGATTATAGAATGAAAAGCTGAAATTTAGATTGGACCATTATCCGATAAGAAAATTTGAATTAAGGCGTGCATGTCCAAATAAGAGTACTGAAACAAAATGTACTTGCTAATAAGCAGTAAATGGTAGAAAATGCAGGAATGATGCACTTTGCAACGATCAAGAATATGCCATCATAGTCTACAGATTATAG
>JAUNZO010000917.1:0-18177 GCA_031894775.1 Chloris gayana | reverse complement strand
TGAAGTTACGTATTACTATGCTGCCGCCGGGCTGCGGCCGCCGGAGACGTACTCCACGTGGCCCGTGAGGGTCCAGCCCGGCAGGGAGTGGCGGCCCACGATGAGCGTCTTGTTCAGCTTCCGAGGCGCGGTCTCGAAGTTGCCGTTGATGAGAAGGCCTGCGAAATCACAGCAGGCCGAACGTGAACCGAGATTATTTCTACTGTTTTTTTTTGTCTAGACCAACATTCCTCGGAAGGAAAAAAAATATAGTACGACCAAGTGTTTGACCAGATCTTGCAAATAGCAACGTTCTGAAATAATGTGGCAAGAACAGAAATGGCAACGAAAACTACCGACAATGGCAATGCTACCTGAACAGATTTCTCCTTTCTAAAACTGAATGTGACTGCTCGCCATGCTGCTCGCATGAACACAACAGAGACACGCAGAAATGGAGCAGCCGCAAGATGCGTTTTCCTCTTTTGGAGATGAAACCAAACGCGCTGCATTTGCTACAACGGTATCGGATCTAAACGAAGGGGGGCAATGGCGGGCAAGAAAAAGCACAGTACTACAGCGAGAGGACATATATTGTTACCTTCAGCAGCATCACGAGCGGGGCGAGGCGCCGGCGGCGGGACCGGGGCGGTGACGGCGAGCGTGGCGACTGCCGAGGAGGAGGAGACGGCCAGCAGCAGCAGCAGCACTTGGCATGGAAGCTCCATCGTTGCCGGTCACTTCCTGCGTCCTAGCACCACTGTGTGAGTGTTTCGCTTTCACTTTCCCTTTGGCTTGTTTCAAGGCAGTCGAGCTGTGCGTTCCGGATGAAAAAGGGGTGTGGTAACTTCATAAAGGTCCTCCGCGTTATGGATATTTTACTGAAGGCTGGTGCTGTGAACAGGAAATCTCTGGAATGAAGTTTGTTGTAAATGTTAAGAAGGATGTGGGCGGGGAAAGGATTAGGCCAGCAAGTGTTCCCGCGCTTTTATTGACACTGTAGCTTCTGACGGTCATCATGAGGAGGACCTGAGCATGGACAGGAGGACATTTACCGCCACCGCTAGCTGGGTGAGGACAAAAGATGGGTGGTGTACTCGAATGCCGGAAACGCTGTCCTCCAATCCAATAAACCCGCTCCGTGCTTTGCTTCCGTTCCTATAACCGCTGTAAACGAGTGAAAGCAAGGAAACAACCGAAACAGGCAGCTTCCCTTTGATAGCAAGATGGCCGTTCCCTCCATATACCCCCATTTTCTGGTGTAAGCTTTGTACCAAGAGCATCGACGGCCATGGTGATGATGAGGTGTGCCGGCCCGGTGCTCCTTCATTCATTGTGATCCAATTTTGCCAGGCAAGGGAGCGGTGACAAGGAGCGTTTCTGGTCACGGACGCGACCACGCGTGAGTGCGTGACGCACCGCGCAGCGTGTACGTGGATTCGGGATCGGGCTGTGCCGTGCGCGGCTCCCATTGCCGCTGCCTCGGATCCTCTGTTGGCGGTGGTGAGAGCTGCGTCCCCATTGGGCGGCAGTGGTGGGGCGCGCCGCGCGCAGCGCTGCGGCGGATAGGCTGGGGAAAGCAGCGGAAACTCGGGCGGCGTGAGGCCACCGCCATCACTCGCCACTGCCCGTGGCATGTGCCGCTGCGCCCTCCCCCATTTACTCGGTCCACGCAAACACAGGACAAAAGTCTCCTTTCTCGGTGACCAACCAACCCGCTTCGCATGAACACAGCTCGCCCGCCGTTCAGTCAAGGGTCGCAAGAGCTTGATTCTTGCAGTTTAAAAGCCTCACCTTTCAGAAAAAAAAAGAAAAAAAAAAAAAAAAAAACTCGACCTGCGGGGGTATGACGGCCCCGGCATTGCATTTAAGAGAGAAGATCCTCTCACGCAGATCGAGAAACCTCGAACCCCCTCCCCTTACATTGGAGCCACTAGCCTTGTGAGAACCTCGGCCGGACCACCATAGGCACCGTTGCTTCAGAGGCGAGGCCTTAACCAAATGCTTTGGTGCGGGGAGAGGCGAGGGATTTTTTAACCCAGATCACAAATTCGCTCCCCGGGAGTCGAACCTGGGACCTAGGAGGTGCTACTCGGGCACCTTACCAGCGAGGTAAAGGCCCTTTCGCCTCACCTTTCAGAATAGCAGCTGATGTGCATTGATTTTCTTCTACATTGAAATAGGATAATTTAAGAACAAAATATGTGTCATGCGCATCATCAGATAAATAAAAAAAGCTCATACCTCAAATCAATTATACATTGCTTTGAATAGCAAGTAATTGTTGATTGATGTTTGACGGTCACTTTAATTATACATGGTGCTTGTTAATATAGTGCATGTGTGCTGCATGTGCATAATCATTAGGTCATTTACAACCCACGGACGAGGGTGCGTCTCCAATAACCTCGAAATTATCATCCGGACAATATAAAGACAACTCATATAATCTACGGACAGAGGGTACGTCTCTAAGTCTGTTTAAATGCATTGCATGTATCTACGATCTATTGTGTGGCCATTTGATAGAGCATTATCAAACATGAATAAGAAAAAACATGACTATAATAATTTTTAGGAATCATAAATATAATAATTTATTCTTAGGAATATCAAAACAAGCAAATAGCAAAGGATCTTAATATTGAAAGACAACGCCTGATTGCACTCTTGAGTTGCAAGAGCCCATCATGATTGACCATCTCTATCATCTTCCTGCAATTGCAAATGAAAATCATCAAGAGTGTGTGAGCTAGTCATGGAACTATATGCCAGCTCTGGTAGAACTTTAACTATCAAATTATTTGCGATATAAGTAGAGCACAGTAAAACAAATGCTAATTTCCTAGTTCAAGTTGAACCTATAGGTAGAAGTGAGATTGCAATATAAGAGGCATTGAAATGACCACGGGCCTTAGATGCATATTGTACCACTCTTCTATTTCCCCTTTTAGTGTAAGAATGACAGATTATCCCATAACCAACTGATAGTCGCTAAGATGCAGATGAGTATATAACAATGTCAACAAATGAAACAATGATAAAGATCATGACCCATAACTGAACTCCTAAACCATGCCAAATCTACTCAGTTTCAATTGACGACGGTAAAGAGGGTTGTTTGACTTGCACCTGCAACCAGAAGAGGAATTCGTTAAGATCCACAAGCATGTGTATTATCCTACAAGCATAAAACACAAAATAAGGCACAGAGTAATTCAATCGAACACATGATATGCATATCAGATGAAGGGCGAGTACAGAAGAAAATCATCCGGTAGTTAGATCAGATTGCAATCAGATGAAGTAGCACGCAAAAGAGATGCATGCTTTCACTCACACTCACTCACGGTAGGCAAACAGGAAAGGGCAGAGCACATTGCTGAATTCAGGTGCGACACATTGACCTGCCGACGGCGAGCGGACGGTCAAGCAAAGTGGGCACGATGAGCATTTGCAGTTGCAGCCCCCGGAGGGTCTCCAGCGATGGTTGCCCAGCCCAGCACTTGCCCTACGCCTGGCGCGTCCCAAACCCGACCAGCCACTCCTAGTGATGGCCAAATGGGCCAGGCTATTCGGGCAGGCCCGAAGCACGCATTTTTTGGCCCGACACGAACCCGGCACGGCACGAAATATTTCCGGGCCGGGCTAGCCTGGCACGTACCGTCGGGCCGTGCTTGGGCCGAGGGCGAGCCCGACGGGCGGCACGGCCAGGCCCGAAAGCGGCATGGTCCGATCAAGCCCGACGGGCCACACTTTTGACCTGATAAAGCACGGCACGAAATTTAAATAATATACGTGTTTCATACTTAACACTGATGGTGAAGTGCTTTAGTGGTAGAGCATTTTGACTTGTATCTTAGAGATTCAAGGTTCAAATCTCCATCTTGCTATGTTTTTGTCTATTTTTTCAAGATTTTTAACACTATTGGGCTGAAAAATACTTATTGGGTTGTTAAGCCCGTGGGCTTAACGGGCCGACACGACCCGAATAGCCCGAAAAACAATTTCGGGCCGTGCCGCGGGCCGATGCCCGGGCACGTGGGTCGGCACGGCACCGCCCGAAAGTAAATTAGTGTCGTGCCGGCCGAAATTTAATTGGGCCGGGCCTTTTCGGGCTCGGGCCGTGCCGTGCTCGGCGGCCCGTTTGGCCATGACTAGCCACTCCCACGAGCTGGCCACGCCAGGATCCAAAGGGGCGATGGGTTTGGAAGCTGGCGGCCCACGGGCCGTCCGGGGACCTCATCCCGTGCGCGTGTCGCGTGAAGGGCCTCCGTGCGGGCCCGGCCTCGCGTCTCTCCCGACGACGTGAAGGCGTTGATCATGGCACGGGTGGATTGCTCCAAGAGCGTCGTAATGGTGGAATGCGCCAGCAAGGAGATGCATGACGCGAAGATATGGGAGCCCCATGCCCGCGCTGGATGCCGGGAAACTACGAGGCGTGGAAGGACATGAATGAGAAGAGCCTTGGCGAGTTCAGCTGGAAAAAATGGTACGTCGAATCCGGATCGGAGGCGCCGGTAGAAGAAGAGCGAGAAGAGTGAACGACGAATAATTTTTTAAAGTTTTTTAAATAAAACGAATAATTAAATGTAAAGAAAAAATGTCAACGACGACAACAATTAGGAACGGAGTATTATGCGTGAGGTCGCTCGTTCCATGTTAGGCCATTCTCACTTGGAGATTTCATTTGCATTAAATAAGGCGCCACATCAGCTAAATTGCTGACATGGCAAGCTAATTAATATGAAAGAGATGAAATAAGTTTCATGGGAGATGAAACTCATTTGGCATCTGTTTCATATGTATGAAACTCTAATGAAACTCCCATTGAGAATATAAAGTTTCATCATAACATATTTTAACTAATCCCATGCAACGAATACATATTAATTTAATGCTACAACTTGTCTATGAAATCGTGAGATGAAACTGTGTATTGAGAGTGACTATTTCATCCACCAAATCATATCTCCAAATCTGATGTGGCACTCTTGGTAAGTGTGAGATGAAATTATACACTGAGACTGGCCTTAGTACTTTGTGCTTGTGCTGACTAGGATAGTCCTGCTATGCTTTTTGGTCATAATTAGAATTTTCATGTAATTACAAGAGGGTTTGAGTACACAACATAAATTATTCATCCACTCCCTAGTTTCTAAAATGGCATGTCCCTTTTCCTTTCTGTCAAGTGGCACGATTGGTCGGGTCCAACAATCTGATCACCACTCCCTGCAGGTAAATACATTCGTCGCCAAAAGGATCGGAATCTCTGAATAATTATTAAATAGATTAAGAATTAAAGATTTTACTAGTAAAATGAGTCAGAGAGAATTCAAGATTATGCTGCAATACACCGCTCTATCTCCTAAACTGCAGCTGAATTTGACCAGTGGCTGTACTTTAGAGTAAGTACTAGTAGTTCAATCCAAGATGTCCATGGTAATGGATACAGTACATCAGTAGTACATCTCAGAGTGAGTGAAACAGAAAAGACTGTGAAGAATACAAAATCTGAACAATCCACATACCTCAGCTGCAATATAATGAACAAACAAGCAAAAAATTCACATGAGATGATACACATCATCACGACAAAAGAATGACAGGGACGCACACCACCACCATCGAGTAATGCTCTACTGTAGCATCGCCATGGAGGCAACCGCCGCCAATGCCATGGCAACAACGGCAATCCATGGAGTACAAAATCTTCTTCCTAATCGTCGTAGTCGTTTGTGGTCGCCAAGAATCATAGACAACTAGACCAAGCAGTGAAAGCAAGTCATCGACCATGCTTATGGCCTACCCGGCTATATCTAGCCCTATGCAACAAAGAACCATTGTATCAAATTGCATCACTAGCTAACCCATTACTATACGGACATGTCAGGTCCATTGCGCATAAGCGATACACAATAGCACAGCACAAAAATTTCAGGAATGGTTTTTAATGAGAAGATTCTTTGAAGAGGAGGGATTCTATGAATTCTAAATCAGCATAGTCACTTCACAAAAATCAGGAGAGAAGTTAATTTTTTATTAAAAAAAACTTCCAGTCCTCTGGTTCACCCATCTTAGAATCAACACATAATCAAGAATCAGCTCCGTGGAGCTCTGCCAAGTATTGGCTAAATGAACATTAACTTATATGTATGCTGTAAAATGCAAACATAAATCTAACCAGCTCAGCAAGGAGCAATACTTGGTCAAAATTCTGCACGTGCCCAGCCAAATTCACAAACATATCATGAGTATTTGGTACTTAGCTTGATTGCACACAATCTCAACATAAGACCCGGAGGCCTACACCTATAGAGCACGATGCAAAATAACCACCAGATGGAAATGGAGCATCCATATACATACCATAAAGTAACATGCATCATTATGAGAATTGAATTGCGCAAATTAAGTCTAGCAAAAGCTTCAATTAGTGAAAAGGTCAGCTCTCAATATGGAAGTCAAAATAAGTCCCTAAGATACTGCTAATACTTGGGTAATCTTAATCCAAAATACAGGCATGTGCCCAGCCAAATCCACACACACATCACGAGTACATGGTAGTTAAAAGGTCAGCTCTCAATATTGAAATCAATACACCCTCATAAGATACTGACAATACCTTTGTAATACTAATCCAAAATATAGGATGTAACAGACTGGAAGTCATCCAGTGCTCATCTTGCTGAAGAACACTCATGATGTCCTGGTGTCACCCTCCATTTGACGTGCCCCTTACCTAGCAAGTGTGCTCAACATTAGATGAAATTGAGCAAAATAATTGTTACAGCTTTAAGAAAAATAATCTAAGAAAATCATTAATGCTAAACTTCTCTTTATACCCCCTCTGTTTTTTTATGTAAGATGTTGGTTAGTTGAATTTGCCCCAACCAATGCCATATATAAAAAGGGAGATTAGCAACCATCTATTCCACCCTTCCCGTTGCTATCTTCATTTCCTAAAATGCCAGTTTCACTCAAAAAATAATTTATTGCATCGCATCATATACCACAAGACAGTTCAACACACTGAATAAATACATAACAATGCTAAATTTGAATGAGCATATTGAATAACTAAAAGAGCCATTATTTATCACGGCACCAAGTAATTATATGGTAAGAGCAGTCTAGTCAACTTGGTCCCTAAAATGATAGGGATATGGTATGGATAACAGAAGGCTGAAAAGTAAGTCAGATTACTAATTGATGCTTAATGGTGCAGGATGACAGAAGAGAAAAGAAAACACTACAGTCTGTGATACTAAGTAATCCGCAGGAGTTTAGTGAAACCTCATTTTAAATTAGAAAAATATTAACCAGATGCCCTAACTAACCTTGTGGTTAAGTTTATTGTCTCAGCCCTTGTAACCTGAACTCTGCATCTGCTATTGAAGAAGTTTTCTATATAGAAGTATGCAATGTACACGATTATTGGGCTAAATCGTATCACTCATACAAGATGTATTTGTCTTCTCTTACAATTTTTTACTTGCTGCTACTAACAGAAGAAATTATGGCATGCATCTGCAGCCTGTTTCGCTATGATTAGATCGTGCATGTTCACTGATACTATTTCCTCCGATTCTAAACATGCTATCCCTTTACTTAAATAAAAGTCATCAATTCATATGCTCTTGACTGAGTTTGACAAGAATACCAAACATTCCTCAACTAGAGTAACACAAGATGTATGTGTCCAATGTAGTTATAGTTCTATATAGATAAGTGATGAAACTGGATACATTTTTAATGGCATGTATGATAAAATTTGTTCACTGCAGAGGATTAGGACATTTCAATATTTGGCGCTGAACTAAAATTCAATTCTGGCACATTTAAATTCGCATTCTTCGATAACCAGATATCAGCATAACATCCAGTATATAGAACACCTAATAATATCTATGTGTAAAACATGACACGTAACAAAATAATAAAACGAGGCATGCCTGTCATGTCCCAAAAGAATCAACCACAGCTACCACCATGCAACATTATCTAATTTAGTGTCAAATAAATAACCAATACAAATAAACTCAACACCAAAACATAGTAACTCAGATAGGATTTCATACCATGTAAAACATTTGAAGATAACAAGACCCCCTGAAAAGTCTACTCTGCTTATCCACGCAGCATGTTGAGAACTGCCTTGTTTATGTCCGCTTGAGCGTTATTTTCCTTTACCTCTAATAATCTCTGTGCTTTGATCTTGGATTCCAGGGCATTTGCTTTCTCATCACCAATTAAACCAAATAATCTCCTCAGAGTCTCCCCACATGGATGCTCAGCCTCAATCATCTCCACACACCATGCAAGATTGGGGTACAGGCTCTGCAACTCATCAAAACTTCTGTGTGTGCCTTGTACACCAGCCCCTATCCCTGTTTCCTCTCTATCAATCTCCTCCTCAGTCTGAGTGCCACCATTCTGACTGCCAGTTGCGACATCCTTAGGCATGGGATCTATGTCCATCTTATCTTTGTCCATTTCCCCCGCTTGTGCTTTGTCGAAATATCACCATTTTGAGTGGCTGTAGTGGTGGTATCCTTTGATGTGCCACTCTTTGCATCTTTCCCCAATTCCTTTTTGCCATTTCCCTGCTGCTTACTCTTGCTTGGGGTACCAGTCGCAGTATCCTCCTTTGAAAGCTTACTCTTTATATCTTTGTCTGTTTTCACTTCGATAGCATGCCCCTTCTTACTCCCTCTCTGAGTATCACTATTTTGATTGACAGCCTCCTTCAGTGTGCCTCCCTTTGAATTCCCATCCATTTTCTGTTTTTTCGGCACACCCTTCTTACTCTTTGTTACAGTGGAATCATTTTGAGCAGCAGCAGCAGCGATATCCTCCTTAGCCTTCACTCCCCATATTGCATTGGAGAGATTATATATCTGGAGCTCATCTTCTCCAGTTGGCACAACGTTTGTTTTGTCATACCCCTTTTGAGACTTCGAACCTTGTCGTATAGATCCATAGCGGCGCAGTTCTTCCTGTCGAGGCGGTCATGAACAGTAGCATAAAGCACATCATTCTTTGGCAGGGCACCCTCCTTCTTGACATGTGCCGCCATGGCATCCAAGATCTTGATCGCATCCTGTTTCGACCATGTGCGGTGAGCCCGCGCCGGTGTCTCCAACTTACTCGACGACGAGGGATCGATCCCACGCTTCTCCGGCTTGCCCTCAGGATTCTTGGCCTTGCCAGACGGAGTTTGAGGTGCCGCCTTTTCCAGCTCAGCCTTAGCTTTCTTCCCCTTGCCAGCTCGGGTCGCCTCAGGCGCCGCCTTCCCGACCTCAGCCTTGGCCTTCTTCGCCATGCCAGATGGAGCAGGCTCCGGCGCGGCCCTCTTCTTGCCCTCCAGCTCCGCGGTCTTGGACTTCTTGGTCGCCGCCACCTTCTTCGGCACCGGCGGGACCTCGGGCTCCGACTCCGACGACTCGCCCTCCTCCTCCTCGTCGTCGTCGGCGTCGGATTCCGACTGAGGAGCCGGGATTGCCGGCTTGGCGGGGAGTGGGACACCGGACGCATCTGGAATTCCTGCGCGCCGTCGTCCGAGTCGGATTGCTCCTCCGAGGACTCAGAGCTGTCTGCTGCGGCGGCCGGGGGACGGGGTTGAGGTTTTTGCGGCGCCTTTTGAGCTGCGGCAGCGCGTGGTGGCTCCTCCTCCTGGTCGTTGTCGGAGCCCGACTCGGAGGAAGACTCCTGCGGGGAGGCGGCGGCGGCGGCGGGGCCGGCGCAGGGGCCCGGCGCTTGCGGGGCATCGGCGCTAGGGTTTGGGAATTGGGGGCGGCGGAAATGGAGCGTCGGGAAGGGCCGGAGGAGACGAGGGGTCAGTTGGGTTTGAGTCGGGGGAGAAGAGGTGGATGTTGGATGGAAAGACCAGAACCCGATGATGAAAGAAATGTGTCAAGTGATCAAAGAGAGCCAAAACTGAAAATCAAAATGACACTCGGTTCCACATTTTTTTGGATGGAAAGAGACTTCCATTAACTTTGGTAGACGCAAAATCGGCTACTACCAACAAGCACAGAGTTTAGAAGGGTACCCAGAACCGGATTCGCTTCCTTCATACAATCACGACCCATCAGAGCTAAAACATCTGCTACTGTATTACAATCACGAGATTTATGAGAAATAGCTGAGCTCAAGAACTCATATGAGAATTGATTCTAGTTGCATAGGCCCCGTTTGGTTGCTACAAGCGATCCAAAAAATCTGGATTTTGCACTAGCTACTAAAAGTTGGATTCAGCCTAAAATCGTTTATTCCTGTTTGGAGAACTGATACCAATAGCTACTAGTAATATTCTGGTTCACGTGGGCCCAAGTATTGTTCCTACCAGCGCCATAATGGGGGAAGGAGGACGAAGCTGCTAGATGCGTACACGGGAGGAAGACAAACCATGAACTGATGGCAAGTTTTTGTAAATTCACCAAAGATCGAGGGTAAAATAGTAATTTGTTGATTCGGTAGCTGCTGGAAGCATGTCAACGCCGACTACCGGGATTTTGAGTTTTTTAGTGCAAGATTCTAGAATCCATGCCAGAATTCGACCCGTTTGGAGAATCACAGCTTCCAGCTACTTAGATTCGAAAATCTGGTGGCTTCCAAACGGGGCCATAACCAAACCACCGGACACCAACCACAATTTAAATATTTGGTTTGGCCTAATAGAATAATAACTCACAAAGGTCTAGGTAAGAGGGGATAAGGCAACAAACTACAAATCGACGGCGGAGTGCTCGGTTGGGCGGGCGACATGACGATGGGTCCCCGCCGACCATCGAAAGTAGAGGAAGGGCTGAACGTTCCCGAATTAGGGTTCTCGAGGTTTACGGAGCTTCATCTTCCTTTCGTACATCGAACGTGGCTCCAGTGGGTGGCGGTAGGCGGGGTCAACGGTGGAGGCACAGGAGCCCAACTAGTTAGCATGGCATCGCCTTTGTGACGACGACGGTGTGGTGAGTGGCGCAACGTTGTAGGCCGCTCGAGGTGGTGGCGGGTAGGGGAAGAGGCTGGCGTGACGGGCGACCACGGTGCTCGGCATAGCGTCGAAGTCCGTAATGGTGGAAGCACCGGGAGCGGAGGCATGGATTGGAACTGAATACGGGGGAGCGGGGGCATGCGATCGAAACTAAGGATGGCCACGCAACACGTGACAGATAATGGGCCAGGTCGCACGTTGGAGCTATAGCACGACCGGTCACGGCTTAACCTTGTTTTCCCTAGAATCCGAGTTAAAATATTCAAGCACAGAATACCCTTCATTTTACCTCAACTTACCAACTACTTGTTATTAAAAAAAGAGTGAATGACGTAAAACTATTACTATTTGTAGTTCAGCAGGAAGAAATGGTACTTTGGAGCCAGATCGGAGGCGCCAGTAGAAGAAGAGCCAGAAGAGTCTTTGCTCGTGGTCCGTTGTCATAGCATAGTGCGGCCATTCGACCAATACCCATATCAAACGCAAACACGAGAAGATCTTGGTGGAATTGAAGCAGTAAAGGAATGTTCAAACAAGCGATGGGTCATGGTCCGTCGTCGTTGGTTGGGGTCATCGGTGCCAAGTACTGAGTGGAGCAGTGGGCACATTATTAAGCGGTTGAAGTAAATTGCCTATGTTTTCTCCAACATCTTACTATGTGTGAGGTCGCTCGTTCCACGTTAGTACTTTGTGCTTGTGCTGACTAGGATAGTCCTGCTATGCTTTTTTAGTCATATAATTAGAATTTTCATGTAATGCCAAGAGGGTTTTTTTAAGGCCAGTCAAGAGGGTTTGAGCAGGGTTCGAAATCCCGATGGAAACCGGTCCGGTTTCCACGGATTTCGAGTTTTCCGGTGCGGACCGGGACAGTGAGAAGTCTGAAATCTCGATGAATTTCGAACCGTGGTTTTGTAGCAATCCGGGATCTCGACCGGAAAGTCCGGGATCTCGGTCCGGTTTCGTTAAGAAAAAATTCACTGACTGTAGCGGGATTTCAATCCTTGAGTTTGAGTTCACAACATCCACCTCCTAGTTTCTAACAGACATATCCCTTTTTCGTTCTGTCAAGGTGGCACGATTCGTCAGGTCCAACAATCTGATCGCTACTCCCTGCATGTGAATACAATCATGGCCAAAAGTATCTCGTAATAAAAAAAAACTCGACGGGGGAAAGTATCTCGTAATAATTACGACTAAAATTAAGAGTTTACACGGCGCATGGAGTCAGAGAATTCAAGATTATGCTGCAATACACGGCGCTCTATCTCCTAAACCGCAGCTGAATTTGACCAGTGGCTGTTACTTTAGAGTAACTACTAGTTCAGTCCACAGAGAAAACTGTGAAACAGAGCGAGTGAACCAGAGAAAACTGTGAAGAATAGAAAATCTGAACAATCCACAGACCTCGTATGTGAATATAATGAACAAACAAGCAAAAAATTCACACTGAGACGACACACATCATCACGAGGAAAGAATGACAGGGACGCACACGACCACCATCGAGTAACGCACTACTGTAGCATCGCCATGGACGCGACCGCCGCCAATGCCATGGCAACGACGGCCTGGTAGCCTGAGCTGGTGAGGCCGGCGCCATTGGCGTTGGGAGCGGGCGCGTTACTCGTCGCGTCAGGAGAGCTGTCCGTCGCCGTCGCAGGTGGCGACGCCGAGGCGCTGCTGCTGGGCTCACTGTCGCTGGGGGATGGCGCGGCGCGGGTTGGCGCCGGCGCCGGCGAGGACTTGGGCGCGGCGGCGGGCGCCGGGGAAGGGGCGTCAGAGGAGCGCGGCTTCAGGACGCGGATGTTGACCTTCTGGCCGGCGGCGCAGTGTCCTGGCACGCCGCAGATGAAGAAGCGGTGGCCGGGGCTCTTGATGACGATCTTGTCGTCGCCGGAGGTGTGCGTGGCGATCGGCGTCGAGTTCGTGCAGCTGTCGTAGTCGGCCTTCTTCACCTCCAGCACATTGTGGATGCCCTTGGGGTACTGGAACTCTGCACGCGGCCATTGCAAGTGGGTGACATGATCATCGTCAGCGGAATTCAGAACGGAAGCGG
This sequence comes from Chloris gayana, assembly GCA_031894775.1. Taxonomy (NCBI): domain Eukaryota; kingdom Viridiplantae; phylum Streptophyta; class Magnoliopsida; order Poales; family Poaceae; genus Chloris; species Chloris gayana. The sequence continues at coordinate 5,149 of JAUNZO010000917.1, read as the reverse complement.
GGAGAAAACATGCTCGTTTTGAAATCTTTCTGCGCCGAAATGATGATAACGCAATGGTCAAAAGAAAAATGGCTAGAATGAAACGAAACGTGCAGTCTAAGCTATACATATCTGTAAAGATGAACACTTCTATTGACAACGATGCATGTCACGAACAAAACTTGCTTTTATAGGTACTTCTCAGTGTATTATGACAGAGCGTTCCTACATTTTTTCAAGGAAAACAAAAACTTTGCTTGTATCATAAACTGAAAATCTCTAAGTGCGTCACTTTTCAGCTACTTGTTGGCACAGGGTAACGATAGAAGCACGATGTGTGTTCATCAACTACGCGACCTCTTTTTTTCCAACTCCAGAAAATAAAAATAGTATACTCGAATATAAATGGCATACTAGATCATGCACTGCAACACAAGAACTGTTTAGCTTAAATTTGTGCTAAGCAACCTTAATTTCTAACAATGGAGGACGTATTTGTTTGTGTTAAAAGGTTCAGACAGCGTAGTGATTAATATAACTGTCAATAAATACCATGTCTTGAATTCTTGGTTGCCTCTGCTGATTCAAATCTTCAGTGAGTATTTGGTTTTATCTCTTCTTAGATCGTACTACTACTGTGCACACAATCTGCATGAGACCTACGTGAATGGCCTTTAAGGCAGCATAAAGCGCTGCAGATATGTAAGGCAGCGTGCAGTAAAAAAATAACAGCGGCCGTATAAAAGGTAAAAAGAACTGTCATTACCCCATGATTCCGTTGTCGATAGCATGGCTAAAGCTAGACACTTCATCTTGACGCAAGGTAAAAAAGAAGGACGCGTTGTAAAAGTACAGTACTGACGGTGACAAGTGCTTGGAATTCATCTTTGAGCCAGTGAGTAAAGGTAGGAACAGATGGTGTCTACTCAATGTTTTACTAAGGGTCTGTTCGTTTGCACCCTCTAAAATTTATATACTTGTCACATCAAAGAGAATCTTACTATTTAGTAGTATTTTTATTAATTTAATAACAAAACCTATGTCGCGATCCCCCTCTAATTTGCGAGACGAATCTAATGATCCTAATTAATCTATGTTTGCTACAGTGATGCTACAGTAAACATCTTCTAATAACATCATAATTACCTCGTTGGATTCGTCTCGTGAATTAGATAGGGGGTCTGCAATTAGTTTCGAGATTAGACTTTATTTAGTACTCCAAAATGATAAAATTTTCTTTGATTTGACCCCTGTAAAAAATTATATACCTGGAAACGAACAGGCCCTAAGGGTGTGTTCGTTTCTTGAGGTCTAAATTTTAGAGTTGTCACATCAAAAAGAATCTTATTATTTACGAGTATTAAATAAAGTTTAATTATAAAACAAATTACAGGCCCCTAGACTAATTTACGAGACGAATCTAATAAGGTTAATTAAGTCGTGATTAGAAGACGGTTACTCGTAGCATTACTTTAGCAAAATATAGATTAATTAAGCTCATTAGATTCATATCGAAAATTAGCACCAATCTGTCAATAGGGTTTTGTCATTAAATTGATCGAAATATTTATAAATAATAAGATTCTCTTTGATGTGACAGATGCTAAATTTTAGAGGAGAGGAAACGAACACACCCTAAATCCTTGCTCCTTAGCTTCAAGCAAGCTACATAAAACTACAAAAGTAACTACGGCATTTTCCAGTAAACTGCAGCAAAAATAAAAGAAAATGCAGAGCAATTTACTACCGGTATGAAGCTATAAAATTGGCTAAATTAGCTATCCCTGGTAGTCATCACGCTAATGGTCAATAAGAACTGTCTGGAACTCTGAATTGTACATAAATGTGGAAGGAAAGAGTACTAAAGAACTTGCCTATGGTGTCTCCGACATGGAAAGTTTTCTTCCCAGCCCAGTCGCTGTAGTTGGGGTTGCCTAGGATCGTCCACCCGTTGGAGTCGCCGACCTTGTACACGACCGCCGACGAGGTCACGGCCATAGCGAGCCCAAGCATCAGCACCAACAAATGCTTCGTGCTCATTGCCATTGCAACACCTATCCGAGCTCACGCCCCCTGATCTTGATATAACGATGGAGGACAAGATGCCAAGAGCAGAGGAGACGAAAGGAATGTAGGTGGGCTGGCTTTGCGTGTGCCTATGCTACGCCCAGTTAAGGAGGAGCGCCATTTATAGCGTCGATCACTTTCGGCACTGACAATTTTGCCCCTGTGCTCGACGGCGTGCTCTGTTTTTTGTCTTCTCCGCTTGGTGGCGGCAGGTTCTTGTGCTGTTTTAGCTCTTGTTCCTTGAGTAAAGCAAACTCAAAAGCTGGCCGTGAATCCAAGTCTTGATCATGAGGCTAGCTGTTCGTTTGGTCTCTGCCGCCAGCGGAGTGGGCTCTGCTGGTGAGTTGGAGATCTTTTTCTTTTTGTAGAAGCAAGCAAATAATTGCTTTGTAACCATGCCATGCATGAGCTTCTCTTCTGCTCTGTTTGGTACACGAATGGTGCAGGTCTTTTTCGTTTCCATTTTCTTTCACGTGTGAGTTGTTGATTTACTTCGTATTTTATTCAGATATAGTGTGTTTCGATTGACTGAGGTCTGAAGTGACACAATGGAAGTTGTTGGGGCAGGACAAAATCTAGAACTTTGGGCGTTCAGATGGCAATATCGTGAGTTAGCAACGTCGGGAACGGAACATAGTCAGAGTTAATTGGGCGTCCAACTCGAGTTGAACCCTTCCACATGCCGCCTCCGACTTGCCCATTCTCTATTCGTCTCAAACCCTATAACCCCCAACCCTCCCGATCCTCAACCAAATTTTATCTGCGTTCTTTGCATGACACTACCATAAGTTTCCAGGTCCTCTCAAATCCTATAGTTCCATCTTGTTCCATGCCCAATCTCTGATGCTCGCCAGATTTATATGACTCACTGTGCACTCCGATTTATGTTTCTTTTCTAGCTCTGGTTTAATTAGTTCATCTTTTTTTTTGTCTTAGGTGTTTTTTTTGCTTCATCAGTTTATTTGGATATGAAATTCAGGCATTGTAATCTTTGGATCTGAAATCCAGACTTGACAAAACAGTAAGTTGTCACCTGTGGATTGTAATTGCCCGTAGATTCTGATTTGACTGATTTGAACACCATAAGGCATTTTTTTAGTTTGAAATTTTTGCATGGTCACAAATTTGATGTTGATGCTTTTGCATTGTATATTTGCATGAGTGTGGACTGTGGAGTATGCCAAATTTAATTTGTTAGTCATTTGGATATCCAAATACGGATCAAATTGGTGGTGCTAAATTTGCATCGTATCTGTAGATGTTGCTCTTCGCAGTTTGATATGCAAAGCAAGACGATCGGTGTGTGTGTGTGTGTGTGTGTGTGTGTTCCTAAGGAGAGGGTAGTGACATCTACGGTGGTAACCATGACACATCTCACGCGACCTGTTCAAGCATGAACCGTTCCTTGCTAGTTCTCCCCAAGTATCTTCTGTTGTGCCTGGTGATGACACAAAGATGTCTCCTTGAAGTGCAGCTATTTCTGATGACGTTTGGTCAGAGAACCCGTGCGCAACTGCTCCTCCTGCTGTGAATGCTACTATCAAGTTTTTTTCCTGATGAGATTTGTCGCAAGTAGAAGCAAGCAGCTCTTCCTTCTGCTGGTCTTGGGTCCAAGATAATTTTCAGAGGTACAGAACAGAGATGGAGAACAGACTATGGCCGTGGAGACAAAAATGTAATCTCCCTTTGCATCAGAAGCCATTTTTTTATGAGATTTATTGATTAGGAGGTCCGCAGATTTTGGTTTTATAAAAAAAATCAGTTAATTAACTGCATGTCAGGATTTTGATGTTACAATTGTTTGTGAGAAGAGTTGCATCCTTTGTTTTGTGGTAGATACATCATGTTTAATTCTAGCAAATCAACTAGCTAGAAATGCTGTGTGACGTGCAAGAAATTAACGTGAAATCAACATGTACATATAAGGAAGGGATTTGATCACACGCAGCGCCGCCAAAACGATCATGAAAGGTTTGGAATAAAATTACATATGGATCCACCGTGCACCATCACCAACAACCACGCATCATCTAGTCAATAAAAGGTTGGAGAGAGAGAGAGAGGGAGGTCTATATGTCGAAGACGTTTTTGCCGGTGAACTTGACCTCGATGGGGCTGACGTTCTTGCCGATGCTGCGGTAGTTCTGTCCGACGCCCTGCCTGCCGGCGTTGACCTTCTCCGGGTAGACGCCGTCCTTGGGGTGGAGGTACTGCACCTCGCCGTTGGGGAAGACGCGGTAGAACTGGTAGTTGATCTTGTACTTGGAGCGCAGCCTGGTCCCCAGGGCGAGGCACTGCTCCTTGCGCGCGAGCTTGAGGAGGTTGGGCCCCTCGCGCATGATGGCGGCGCCGCCGGTGGGCATCTCGAACACCTGCTCCTTGGGCGAGGTCCACGTGATGACGTAGAACTCCTCCACCTGCGCCTTGCGCAGCAGCCCGCCGGTGCTGCCGCCGAAGATGGGGGAGGGGTGTTGGGGTCGAGCTGCGGCGGGACGAAGCCCTTGGGGGCCTCCTCGGTCGCGGGCTCCTCGGCGGCGGCGGCGCGGAGCGGCGCCGGGCCGCGGGAGGAGGACGGGAGCGAGAGCTGCGAGGAGCGGGGCTTCGCCGGCGACCAGGTCGCCGCCAGGAGGTGGCGCGTCGCGGCGGAGGCTTGCGTGGCCATGGCCATGTGTGTGCGGTGATGTGTCTTCTCTTGTCTTGGCGAGCGCGAGCGAGACTGGAGAAGGAGCAGCGGTGACTGAGGCGATGAGTAGTGTGAGGGCGGGAAGTACAGGGCGCCACAGCTAAGAGATGACGGAGCGTTGCGGAGTGGATAAGGCGATATGGGGTTGGCCAATGGGGAATGCGGAATTTGATACGAGGCGGCGCCGGGCATCCACACGTCGGCACGCGCCACACGACGCCGCCCCGGAGCACGACGCCGCGGATCAGGGCCGGATCGCGGGCACTTGGTTTTGCGCGAACATTGTGCACGTGGCGAGCCTTCCAACGATCGCCTCAATGGGCTGAAACTATTATGGGCCGAGTCCGGTTTCCTGTCTGGCCACTGGGCTGTCGTGGGCTGCCTACCGCTGAAAAGTCAAAGATAGCAAGACAAAACAAA
>JAUNZO010000916.1:0-23012 GCA_031894775.1 Chloris gayana | reverse complement strand
TCTCCTCCCCAAGGCCTTTGCCTTTTTAGCCTACGCATGCTCGTCGATTCGATATATTGGTGATTGGGACTCCGCCGCCGCCCGGCCGGTGGGTGCGGCGCAGATGGAGAACCGCCGCTCCGGCGATAGCAGTATCTCTCAAGGAAACCGAGAAGGAGAAGCCTCTGCTCCTGCAGACTTGTCGAAGAAGGAGAAGGAGAATCCTGCACGGGATGACGACGAAGAGTACGAAGAGAGATGGTCCGGCTCATCAACCGTACGTACCAAGGACCAATCGAAGGATTCGACTGGGACGAGGATACGATCCGCGAGAAGATGGGCCAGTACTTTGAGCAATTGAAGGCTGACCTTCCTGTCTTCCCGATGGTGATGATGAAGATTTTTGGGCTTAATTGTGACGAGACCCAGCTTCAAGAACTGCACCAATGGCTCGCACTGTATCGCATCAGATCTCTTAAGGTTTGATCAGCAAAACGTAAGTTGTGGCATGATTACATAAAGAATTTTACTTTGATAATTTGTTTATCTGACATGGAGTCCATGCATTTGTTTCATTTTTTTCTATGTATGTTCTTAGGAGGAAGCGCGATGTACCCTCCGTCTACTCTTGAAGCTGAGGACTACTTCATGCGATACGACCGCCACACTTTGAATGGTACTACTTTATTTGTCGTGAATACTGGAGGTATGCTAACTAGCCTAACTTGGAGGACTACCAGAAGCTGATGCTTCGTAACAAAGTGGGTAAAACTATTCGGCTCTCATATACTAGTATGCAACTATTAATTTCTGCAGTAATATTTGTTACTTTCAGGCGCTTTCTGTTTGACTGCAGTGCCATTCTTCATGCTGAATAGATGATCTTGCTTATCTGTGCAGGGTGAGTACGAAGAGTCGAAGTCCTACGGCGAACTTTGTAGTACGCTTGAGGGTGACCAGCAATTCATCCAGTTCTGGGCTCAACTGTCAACTGAACTTAAGGTATGCACGGTATCGATTGAGTGCAGTTAAATCAACTAGGCATCTTATGATGGCACATTGACCTGATTCCGTTTTTGTCGTGCATATGCAGCGGTTTGTTCGTTGCGTCCACACAAGCCCGTTAGTGGTATGAAGAGTATATCCCTAATAATAAAAAAAACTCGACCCGCGGAGGTATGACGGCTCCGAGTATTTGCTAAGAAGAAGACCTTCTCACGCAGGTCGAGAAAATTCCGAACCTCCTCCCCAACCATACACAGGGACTCAGTTGGCCGTGTGAGCTATAGCGCGAATCTTTACCTAGTGCTTTGATTGGAAAAGGTGAGGGAATTTTTTCGCAGCCGGTGCGAGATCTGGGGATCGAACCCCAGACCGGTGGGCTGCCACTCGGACGCCTTTCACCACCAGGCCAAAGGCCTGTTCGCTGTACTATTACATTAAAGTTTTTTTTTATGTTTTAGTGGGTGAGATTTGAGAGAGTGGCCCATTATAACGCACTGAAGATTGCAGCAGGATTTCCTAAAGTTTGTTGGACTTTGATTTTGGATGCCTACAACGTAATGCTCTCCCTCACGTGTTGATTCAGCGGGTATAGTGAAAGGCGACATGGTTATATATGACAATTATATTTTTCTTTACACAGGAATATATGTGTAGTATCAAGTTTGATAGTCCTTGGTATGAACTGTAGGTCGATTTCTATCATTCGATTTGGAGGCAGGTTGCTAAGGACAAGGTTGGATTATATTCTTGCCTGTACAGATAAGTTTTAATTTATATAATACATAATTTGCTTAATCACGGGCATTTATTTCATTGGGCGCTGCTTAGATGAGCTTCAAAGAGTCTTTGAGGCAAATGTACAACGAAGGAATACATGATTCCTTGTTCCGTTCTGAAATGAAAGCTGAGCTTGATTACCTTGATAAAGATGGGACTACTTATTCTCCTGGTCCTATGGAAAGCTGTGTATGTTGCTCTTCATCTGTCTATACGTATTTGGTATAGCTTTTCCCCGACCTTATCATCCAAGCTTGATTATTTCATATGTTGGTGCTGAAATTAACTTGTGTCTGTGTGTCTGCAGGTTACTGAAGTCATGGCTCGTGACCTGATCAGGGAGGCCGATGTTAGTTGCTGCTTTGATATCATTCGGGATTTTAGATACCAGTAATCATTATTCTTCTATTGTGCATGCAAATTTCGATTTATTATGCTGACGTGGAAGCAAAAATTTAGTTTCAGATAAAACGGCACATGATATATATTGATTACGCCATACAAAAGTTGAATATTGCAGAGGAAATCGGTTTGATCCCGCGCAATCCTCTCATCTGAGGTATGCACAGATTTGTCTGGAATTTTGCATGATCTCAATCAATCATTTCATATTTATATCTGAGTATCTGACAAATCATAATTTCTTAGGCTATAGGAAGATATTGCATCTGGCAAATTGGACAGGCGCTGGGCCCGGCCCATGCTCAGACGATCTCATTTCGTGGAGGATTGCCCACTCTAATCATAGACATAATATAATTATGCTTTTCTTGAATATACCTACGATTCAAATATGAATGAAAGGTAGCATTTTTCGGGAAAAGACATGAATACAAACCCAAGTTAGAATTGTAATCTTTTTAAAACGTGGTGGAACTGAGCAAGCAAGACTAGCCATTGCTGGCCAATTTGGGATACAGGTCAATGAACAGTTGCAAATCCACCGAGCCCCATCGCCGCATGATTTCTTGCTGATCCTACCTGATCATGGAGCCTATTTGGCAGTGCTGGGAGGAGATAGAACTGTGCACGCGCCTGGGTTCTCACTTGCGGTTCGTCCTTGGAGCCGTCTTGCTTATGCCGACCACGGGGCACTCTACCATAAAGTGCTTATCGAGCTGGAAGGGGTTCCCGTTCATGTTTGGAGGCCTTCCATAGCAGCTGACTTACTCCGCGGCGTCTGCTCGGTGGATCGCATTGAACCGGACACAGTTCATAGAAGAGATCTCTCGGTGTTCAAATTCACGGCATGGACAACGAGGCCGGAGTTAATTCCAGAATCCAAAACACTGTGTGTGCCGGAATCGCAAGACTTGGAAGCCATGCGGCCGGTGCTTCGATATGATGTCAAAATTCGGGTTAGGAGACTAATCCCGCGACTGCCGCCGGACTCCCCACCGATGTCACCGCCGCCTACACCTCCTCCGTCCCAGTCCAGCGAGGATGACTCCCTGGAGGACTCGATCCGACCTCGCCATGGCCGTGATCGTTTCCGTTCAGAAAAGCGAGCGAAACAAACTGGGCGTTCAAGGGCGTCCAACAGGGCGAAGGGCGCTGGAGAGATCCGTGCTCACGCTGGATCAGCGTCCGTGGAACTCGCCGGAGATGAGGAAGAAACCCCAGCACCGACCACTGATCGAGAGCCTTCATTACTGGGCCCACAAGGCACTGCTCAAACTGTGCTGCCAGAAAAAATTACTTCAGCGGGGGATACTTTGAGATCTGCGCCTCAACGGCCGGCAGATAACGCAGTTATTGCGCCGCGTTTGGAGCTCCAGCTACAGGAGGACCTCCTCTCAAAAATTTTGGAGCGGGGTCGGCGCCAAGATACTAGGGAAGACCCGATGCGGCAAGAAGCTTCCCGATGCCCCATAGCGGCTTCCGAGCCTACCGGTGGGCTTCGCCCCTCAGCCCGCCATCAGTTTTGATGCGGGAAATGGCCCGGACGGTCTTGATGGAGCAGCCTCATCAACAGGATCAGCTTGAACAACAAGATAGCCAACTGGCCTTGGAAACACCGACCCGGCTCGACCAAACAGCCGCCCAGGACTCCGAGGCAATTATTCCGCCTCGCCTTGACCCCCAGGACGTGGTCCCGGCTGTTGCTGATCGTGAGCAGACGATCTAAGCCTTTCTCGAGTCAGTCTCACGCCCGGTACAACAGGCCCATGCACATGGTGCGGAAACCTCAGCGCCCCGATCACGTAGACCGCCCGCTTTGAAATCAAGCTCCCTCGAGGCGAAGCAAAAGAATAGCAAACACGACGGCAAGAGGAACGGCTTTGGACCGGGCTCGGTCCGTCCTCATGCGCAAACTCGGAGTGCTATCTGAGCAAGAGACAATTACAGTAGAGGCTCAAGATGCGTATACACGCCTTTTTGAACACCCTCTCTCGCGCTCCCATCTAACGGCTCTAGCTTCGCTGTTCGGATGGAACGTGCCAACGGATGGCGAGGCGCGCTCGCCTGACTTGCTGCTAGTTTAGGCTAGAGCGGAAGCTAAAGGTTGTAAACACTCTTCTGATGGATTTATCAAGCATACTGGTTTGGAAAGTGCGCGGTCTCAACAGTAAGCCACGACGGGACTCGGTGCGCGAGCTAATCGCTGCTACTAGGCCGGATATAGTCTGCTTGCAGGAAACCAAGATCTCAAACATATCCTCACGGATCCTGCTCTCGGTGTTGGGATCTGGACTTGATGAGCATGTTGTACTCCCTGCCAATGGATCAAGAGGGGGAGTGCTGATTGCATGGAGTAGTGTGGTTTGCAAGGCAATCACATCTCGAGTGGATGCCTTTTCACTGTCCGTCCTCTTCCAAAACTCTTCTGGATTGCAATGGTGGTGTACAAGTGTTTATGGGCCGCAACAAGACACTCAGAAGATTCAATTCTTAGATGAGCTACGGATGATCCGCTCTGGATGCACCGGTCCATGGCTCCTCGCCGGCGACTTCAATCTAATTTATAGAGCTGAAGATAAGAGTAACTCTAACCTGGATAGAGCAATGATGGGACGCTTCAGGCGCTTGATTAATGACCTAGAACTGAAAGAAATCGACCTGCTTGGCAGGAGATTCACTTGGTCCAATGAGAGGGCTTCACCTACTCTAGTGCGCCTAGATCGAGCATTCTGCACGTCCACTTGGGATGAAGCTTTTCCAAATCACCTCCTACACAGCACAGCAGCAGGCATTTCGGATCACTGTCCTCTCATTCTTAACTTGAGGGGCAATGAACCGGGAAGCGGCGTTTTCACTTCGAGAGTTTCTGGCCTAAGCTGCCCGGTTTCATCGAAGCTGTGACACACGCTTGGAACTCAATCCCCGCAAATGGCACATCCCATATTTGCCCAGTTGATCGGTTGGCATCCAAGCTTATTGCCACCAGCCGGGCACTACAGTCTTGGAGCCAAAGAAAGGTTGGGAATGTGGTCGACCAACTTGAGCAAGCAAGAGAGCTTCTACTCCGTCCGGACGTGGCCCAAGAGACGCGCTCGTTGTCGACCATGGAAGGATGGTTAAGGCGACAGCTGAAGCATCATATGCTTGCCCTCGCTTCGCTCCACCGAACCATCCTACGTACAAGATCGAGACTGGATTGGCTAGCCGAAGGAGACGCCAACACCACTTTCTTTCATGCCCATGCAAGGCATCGCAAGAGGAAAAATTATATTGCAAAGCTGCAGGATGGGGACACTCTGGCAGTAACACAGGAAGAGAAGGAAGAGGTCGTTTGGCGGTATTTCAACAGCCTGTTAGGAACACCCGAGCCAAGAACAGAGACTTTGAATCTCGAAGCTTTCCATCCCCGAGGTCAGGACCTGCAGTCTCTTGACGACCCCATATCAGAACAGGAAACATGGGAGGTAATTAAGACCCTTAGTCTAGACAAAGCGCCGGGGCCGGACGGATTCACTGGACGTTTCTATCGAACCTGTTGGCCAATCATTAAGCAAGACGTCATGGAGGCCATTGGGGCAGTGCATGCTGGTGATGTGAGGAAGCTTCATCGCCTAAATTCGGCATATATGATTCTCATCCCAAAAAAGGAGGATCCGATCACAGTGGGGGAATTCCGCCCAATAAGTCTTGTGCATAGCTTTGCGAAGCTAATCACAAAGATCCTGGCCAATCGACTCGCTCCGAAGCTGCACAGCATGGTAGACAAAAATCAAAGCGCCTTTGTTAAGGGAAGGAGCATACATGATAATTTCATGGTAGTGCAGCAGATGACCAAGTATTTTCACGCAAGAAAGCTGCCAAGGGCACTACTGAAATTGGATATCACGAAAGCATTCGACTCGGTCTCATGGATTTTTTTGCTAGAGGTTTTATCTCACCTAGGCTTCGGAAGAAGGTGGCGGAATTTGATGGCTAACTTGCTTGCCACCTCCTCAACCAGGGTGCTTCTAAATGGAACACCGGGAAGATACATCAACCACAAAAGAGGTTTGCGGCAGGGAGACCCACTTTCTCCCATGCTTTTTATTCTTGTCATGGACGTACTCACAAGTTTGATCAAGAAAGCAGAACAAGTGGGACTGCTGCAACCTTTGGCGAACAGAGAAATTGGACAACGCATGTCGCTGTATGCGGACGACGTGGTGCTTTTCACTCTACCTCACACTGGAGAGCTCGAGTTAATTAAAGGCCTGCTATGCAAGTTTGGAGATGCAAGTGGACTACACACAAACATGGCAAAATCCTCCATCCTTCCCATCAGATGTGATGAAGTCCAGGAGCTACAACAAGAAATTGGATGTGCGGTGGTGCAGTTCCCATGTAAATACCTCGGAATTCCACTTTCGATCACAAGGCTCACCAAGACGGACTTACAACCGTACATCGACAAAATCGCGGACAAGCTGCCCAGCTGGAAAGCGGCGTTGATGGCCACCTCCGGAAGATTGATTTTAGTTCGCGCCGTCCTCACAGCAATACCGATCCACCTGCTCATTGCCCTAGACCTGCCGCGCTGGTTCATCCGAGCTATTGATAAATGGCGTCGGAAATTCCTTTGGCGCGGAATCAAGGAACTGAGGGGGGGCCACTGTCCGGTATCATGGCTGAGAGTCACTCGACCATTGCATCTAGGCGGCCTTGGCGTACTAGACCTCCAAATCATGGCATGGGCGCTACGGATGAGATGGTGCTGGCAAAAAAAGACTCAATCAGACAAACCTTGGTTCTGCTTTGATATTAAAATTCCAGAACAGGTGCGTGCGATGTTCCAAATTTCGGTTACCACTACAATCGGAGACGGTCGGTCCACCATGTTCTGGACGGACCGATGGGTTCATGGAAGATCGGTGCAGGAGCTCGCGCCGGCACTAATGCCGTTCGTCGGACGGAGGGGCTGGCGCTCAAGAACGGTATGGGCGGCTGTTCAGGACAGCTCATGGATGAGAGACATCACCGGAGGCTTGTCGGCCCTAGCGACCTGGCAATTTCTCCAGCTTTGGGACGTGGTCGCTGAACTACACCTAGTCTCGGAGGAGCCTGATGCACACCGCTGGACAGCTTGCGCCTCGGGGTTATTCTCTTCCAAATCAGCATATGAACGTTTTTTCGTTGGAGCTGTTACCTTTGAGCCGCATAAACGCCTTTGGCGCTCCTGGGCGCCGCTTAAAGTTAAGATTTTTGTCTGGCTGGCGACCTGGAAACGCTGCTGGACCTCCGACCGTTTAGCTAAGCGGGGATTGTCGCATCCGGAGAATTGTCCACTATGTGATCAAGTGGATGAAGATATCGACCATCTGATGGTCTCCTGCGTCTTTACCCGCCAAGTCTGGTTCCAGGTGCTGGGATGGGTGCAGCTGCAGAACTTGGCACCAACCCCACAGGATAGATCCTTCCAGGACTGGTGGTGTAGAGCGGAAAAGAGAGTAGCCAAGGAACACTGCAAGGGGCTCAACACTTTGATTATGCTAGTGTTTTGGGAGACCTGGAAGCATCGCAATGGGTGCATCTTTGATGGCGCCACACCGGACGTTCAGGCGCTGGTTGGGGATATCATTTTGGAGGCGCGGCTGTGGGCAGCTGCAGGAGCACGGAAGCTGCGCTCAATCCTCCAGCTGTAACTTGTCTTTCTAGTAGTTCTTTTGCTTTCAAGGGCGCGAATGTAATTGTTATGTAAAAGGGGACCGGCTTTCTTCTTAATAACAATGACACGCAGTTCTCCTGCGTGTTCGAGAAAAAAAACGTGGTGGAAATCATGAAATATGTTTTTTTTTTGTTAAAGCGATTCAAAGCTCAAACACACCACACGTCCACATCAATCGCACGGTAATATTGATGCGTAACCAGCTGTCGAGAATCGGTTCCCGGTCAGTGACCGTCTCCATCCGATCCACCTAGACAGGAGCAGGCGCCAGCGAGACGCGGCTAAGCATCTCGCCGTCGACGATGTTACGGCCACGAATGATGCCGATTCCCCTGTCGTCATCGCCCTCGGCCGCGCGCTGCTCATCGGTCACACCACAGCAATCCCTTTCGCGACTGGATGGTGCCTTGGATCAGTCCCTGCTCTCGATCGCATGGCATTGGCATGGCGCCGAGTTAAGATGGCCTTGTCGTGAGGAAACGGGCGACGTGCAGAGACCGGAGCATGGTTCGTGAAGTCGCCATGCGGGTCGTGCTGATGTGTGTGTGAATGGCAAGGCGATGTCCAGAGTTCAGGTGCATGAACATGTGTGGGTGATGGTTCTTCATCGTCATAACAGACATGTTATGCAGTATCTGAACCATGGTGGTAAGATGTAGTAGCAGTGGTTTCATCATCATGGGAGAAGAAAAAAAAAAAAAGAGGTTGTATTCAGGGCACGCAAAAGCAGAAAAAGGTTTCGTAAAAAAAAAGCAGGGAAAGCTTATCCATTATTCCGTTGGATTATACTGTATTGCAGTCCTACTATTCACTCCGCTATCAATAGCTTTTGAATCGCTGGTTGGGTTGAGAATGTTTGCACGGTTAAGCAAACAAATCGTTCAGTTCATACAGCATCCATATACAAGCCAACAAAAACAAGCGCCGCCGCTCTGAACACAAGCAGAGAGCACGGCGGGCACAGTACATACACATTCTTTTTTTTCTTTACAGTTTGATGAAGGAGAGGTTGGTTCTCGGATGCAGCGACACGGCACGTGAGGAGCAGCAGCGTACATCGATCACAGGTAGCTCTATGGTGTTTCGTAGGCAGCAGGAACAGCTAGAGCTGGTGGTCTTAGAAGAAGGATCGCTTGGTGGGCACCCTGCCGACGGCCTTCATGAAGTTTGCGAGCTCGAGCACCTTGGCCAGCTTCAGCCCCCGCTTGGCCTCCGCCGACGCGCGCTTCTCCTCCGCCTTGCGCCGCGCCTTGGCGATGTCGTTCTGCGTCTTCTCAACGGCCTTGGCGCGCTGCTCGTCCAGCTTCCTCTGCCCAATCACAACCCGCCGCACGTTAGATTTGCTTAATTAAGCAGAGATGCTGCAAGTTGGAGGGTAAACAATCCGATTTGCACAACAGAGAGTCGATTCTACTACTCGTGATGGAATGAAATTAAACCAACGTTTTAATGATGAGCACGCACGGTCACATCGGATCAGTCGGTTTCCCTGTGCTGTGACTGGGACGAGGCAACAGAGTATACTAGAACCTAGCATGATTATTGAGCTGTACCAGCCTCAGCAGTTGATAATTACTCGTGCGTGCCTGTAGCATGTACACGTAATAATAAGATGCCAAAACGAACTCTCTAGAGCGACTGAACATTTGTTTTCATGCAAAAAAAGAAGAAGAAGAATGAATATTTTAGATTTCTCATGGCCTGTTTTTCGGTTTGCCTATCAGAAGAAATCGCATACAGTAGATCCTAATCGATAAGTGTAAGGTAGCTGTTCAAAAACAATTGATTTGCCATTTGAACTTTTTTTCCCCCGTCTGAACGAGGAAGAAATTGCTCACACTGCTACTGCGCATAAACGGTAATCGGATTTGATTCTTACAGTTTAGGAAGTAGATATACGTGCAAGAAGTGGTGTGGAGGAAAAAGAATTACCTCGATCTTCTTGAGCCATGCGGCCGCCTTCTCCACCTGCTCCGTCTCCCATCCGTTGATGACCACCTCCTCCCTCTTGAACCTGTTGTTGATCTTGGCCATCTCCGCCGTCTGCCAGGCCGTGACCTTGGTCTCCACCTCCTCCTTCTTCACCTGCCTGGCCTCCACGGGCGGCGCGGGGACCACCTCGAGGTCGAGCTGCTGCTGCGGCCTGCTGGCGGCGGTGCTCCTGGCCGGCGTGGCGATGGGGTGGGAGTCCGGCACGATGGCGAGCGGGTTGGTCTCCTCCACGTCGTCCTCGCCGATGCTGGTGAGGTGCTGGTCGTCGGTCTGCATGGTCGCCCCGGCGGCGACCATGGCCGTGAACTCGCGGCTCATCGTCATGAACTGCTCCTCGGAGGACGCGAAGGACCGGGTGTCCCAGGACGCGGCGGAGGAGCGCGTGGGCGGCGTGGGCAGCACGTCGGGGGTCAGCGGGTGGATGTCGCGGAACGTGGTCGTGGACTCGTCGTCGCCATCGCCGTCGTCTTCGTTGGTCGGCGCCGAGGGGAGTGCGGCCGGTGGCGGTGCCTGCTGGTCATGCAACATGTGCGGCGGGTGCAGGGGCGGAGCTAGAGGAAGGCGGCACCATGCATGCGCGACAAGAGCAGCAGCAGCGGCGTGTGGGTGAATGAATGGTGCCGTGGCGTGGTGAGCAGAGCAGGTGAGGTATATCAACAAGGGGAGAAGAAGAGGTCACGGGTCCATCGGGGTGACACGTAGCTGTCGGGGGAAGTGGCCAAGCGCAGTGTGAGGGCGCTTCCAGTGCACCTGGAGATCCCCAACTTGCCGCTTCTTTAATCCCCTCGAAGAATGTTTCTTGATCCACGGACACCGCCAACTTGACAGTCCTATATGGTAGTAACTAATTTCTTCTACTTACTAGTATATACAAAGACAGTGGTAAATTGAGCCGTGGTTAGTACTAGTGCGATTGATTCTGATAGTGGCGTGTGACAGCCGATCTGCCTCTCGTACTAGTGAGGGGATTTCGTCCTGACAAGATAAATGGTGGAGAAACCTCTCAACGGTGTCGTCTAGCTATGGCAACAATCTCTTCCGGCCCGCAAGAATCACATCAAAAGCGGAAAACGCAGTGGCATGAATTCTGTAATAACAACACTGCACGAGAAAAATAACCTCTCAACTGTGTGCATAAACCGCGCGAGAAAAATACTGCACGTTCCCAGCGTGCAGCGGGACCTGCACGAACGGTTTTTTCAAAGGAAGAAAAAAAAGGCGGTGCTGGCGTGTCGATTAGTTAGTAGTGGCGCCCCTTTAATCGCATTATCATCACGATAGACCATGCGGCACAGGAAGGAAAGAGGAAAAGCCCGGCCTTTTCATTCTCATCAGAAAAGACAATCCGCCCACGTCTCCATTGTTTATCTCTGGCTGTGGCTGTGGCCTTCCAGCAGTGTACCACGCCGATCCGTCACCGAACGCCGTCGACGTGATTTAAACTAGTTTTAATGCTAGCGATTATCATGGCAGGTAATAATAATTAATCGAGGTCGTCGTCGTCTTCGTAATAAGCTAAGCCATCATCATCATGGTATTTTATGGTATTTTAATCCGCGGGCAAGTGTTGCTTGGTGGCGAGGTGGCGGCACCGGGTTGGGGTTGAGTGCCGCCATCGCAGGCCGTCGCTCTCGCGCTTTTCCCTCGGGGATAAGGTGCTTCGCTCGCCGGAATATTTTTTCCCTCGCGCCGCGGGAGGACGGACGGACGTGCACAGCGCACCACTTCCCTTCTACGGCGTGAGCAGGGAACGCGCGACAAGAGCAGGCACGTGTGCGACCCTGGTTGCTGCGGCCTCGTCGGCCCGGGAACGAGACAAGGCCGTGGTGGGCCACCCGCCGTCGCGTCACGCCCGGCCCACCTCGCCTTCTCCGCGCGCCGAGTCACCGGCCACCACGCCGCGGACGCGGACCTGTCTTTTTGCTCTTCTTTTTTACTCCCTCTATCCCTAAATATCCCTAAATGTAGGGGTTTTGGAGTTTAAAATTTTTTCTAAATGTAGGGTGTTTTACAGATAGGACAAACTTTAGGGTTAGTGGGAGAGTTAATGTGTGGGTGGATGAAGGTAAAAATAAAGAGGTATGACGATCTTTTAACACATTGATTATTTTATTGTTTGAATTCTATAAAGTCCTATATTTAGGGACGGAGGGAGTACTACACAACAGCGCCCTCCGATGACCGGGCGAGAGAGACCCGGTAAAATACTCCACCTCGCGGTGAAAGTGAAAGAGAAGAAACCGCGCGGGTTGATTCGTCCGCTCCCGCAGAGGCGTCGCGGTCACGGACGACAGCGACCGGGTGCGGCGTCGACCGACCAGGGGATGCCATGTAACCCGGCTCATTAGCTGGTAACAGCTAGCACGATCGCCCGCTAATCCTTTTCTTATAGTCGTACTAGTTTGATTAGACACTGCTACGCATTTCGTGAGCACGCACGCGCGCCGGTGGTGAGACTCGAGAGTTTCACACGGAGGACGAAACTCGCGGCCTGACAGCAACCGCTCAGAAATTCAGGTCATCGGGTGCTCTTCTGTTGCGTACTAGTACTAGCATAAAGTTAACACAGTTTTGTGTTATAAAAAAACACGGTTTTGCTAAGCTGTGTTCAAAGATTAGCTGGGACGACTCAACTCTCTGTTCAGACTTCAGAGCTGGCCTGTGCCTGACGGAGCCAATTAAGCTACTTCGCGGAAGCGTCACAACTCACAAGTCTGCGCCGGGCTTTCAGCTCGCAAGGAAGCATATGAGGGCGTGTATGTCGTCACCAGCGAACGAACGAAGCAGCAGCCAAACAAACGAAACGGAGCGAGCTTTGCGCAAAGTGATAGTCCTACCATCTCGTCGATGCTTTGGTTATCGCTTTCCAGATTGCTATCTTTGAACCTAACCAAATAATTGTACCGGCAGGGTACTAGTAGCTCGCCAGTTTTTTCTATTCTATTCTAGAAGCCGGAACACACGTTCAAGGGCCATTATCGTTCGCTTGCGTATTTGTGCATGTATGGCTCACGGCAGTGGCGGACGGGTTAGGGAGCGCCACTGATCGCTATCAGAGACGGAAAATCGGGCAAAATTAAAAATAACTAAAGGCGTATGCGGCCATCCATGCAAGTGCGGGGAAAGGCCGAGTCATCATCGTCGACATCTATCCTCCCTGTGTTAGTGCTAGCTTGCTCGGCGGCCTGCACCCACTGAACGAACGCTGCTTGCTTTTTTCTGGATTTCAGCTCATTAAAAATAGCCCTTTACCTACCAAAAGCAGCGGTTCGTTAGGCGCTGCACAATCAGCGGGGAAATGAACGAGTGGACCTGCGGAATTCCATTACTAGGGTCTCCGTCTCTGTTGCTGTGTAGACATTGCCTCCTCTCCCTCTCTCCATCACAAACCATTTCTCCCTCCCTCTCTCTCTCTCTCTCTCTCTCTCTCTCTCTCTAGCATCAAACTTTCATAAAGCAGTCGGTCCACTCATCGAACATGGTTTGTGGTAAGTCTTTGCTTGCCATGAAATTTCTCACCAACACCTGCATGCCATACTGCTGGACGGTGACGGCTCACCACGCGTCCCCTCCGGTTACGGATCGCTGCCCCCGTCGGCCGGACATCGACCACCACCTTATTAACTGCGGATGGTGAAAACGTTCCATCAACAATCAGTTCAACACGGCCGTCCTCGATCATGTGTCACGGCTTTGTACCGCTTGACTTCATGCCGACGTTTAGAGGAATGAAGGCCCACCAAGCATCAGTTCATGATCATTCACCCTCCCTCTATAAAAACACAGCCACATAATTTTGATCACAAAGGACCGATTGTGTATCCCTGTGTACATGCACACGGTCAAGATATCAAATTATTCTTTGCCACCTAGCGCTGTCCCATGGTGATTTGGCCTTCCAATCACTTTTGCCCTTTGAGTGAACAAGTCAGAAAATAACGAAATAATCTAGGGAACTTGTAAGTTATTATGACAACATACTAGTAGAAAGTTCAAACAGTTGCATCATCAAACTGTTGATTTGACACGATACAAAAAAAAAGGAGACCCAACCTGGGAGGTTTCATTAAGGAGAAGAAAACGATCAAAAATAGATATCCAAATTTGAGGTTGTTGTGGAGGCTGGAACTTAGGTGGCTAGGGGTGCATAACCACATCCTCTACCATCTAGCCAACTGGGACATCTGCCCTAATTATGTATATGTAAGAGTATAAATTTGTGAGTACATGGGTATCTGCCCATCATAGTTTAATTATTAATTATGATTAAATATACATATTAAATATGTGATTATACTATTGAAAATATCAAAAAGTTACAGATATGTCATATTAATGTGTAAATCATAATTGCAAGTACGCAAATGACAAATTTATGCATTATATATCAGGTAATAGTTTGTCATATATGAGCCATCAGGTCAAGACCGGAGGAAGTTCTGAAACTGTACATCACTTGTTGGCACGTGAAATATTTACCATACACAAGTGTGTGATGAAGGGAGATATATATGCTACTTAAGTAAAAATGTGAAGAAAAACATAAATCTATACAACTTATACATGTGGAGATATAAAAAGCTTGACTCGTGGAAGGTACGACGGTCCCGAGAATTGTGTTAAGGAGAAGATCTCTCACGTAGATCAAGAAAAATACCCGAACTTCCTTTCCTACACCCTTACACGGCGACCTCGTTGTTCATTTGAGCGTGGACCGGACCTTAAGCCGTGCTTATGTGGGCGTGGATCGAACCTTAAGTCATGCTTTGGTGCGGAGTTAGATGAGAGAATTTTTTTAATCCAGGCCAAGGGCCAAATAACTTCGCTCGGAATCGAATCTGGGTCACTACCGTGTGGCACGAGCGTTAAAATCTCCACGTTCATCCTCACCGAACGGTACATTTAACCCATGGCTAGGGATGCAAGTGGGGTGGGTACTTAGACCATCTCCAAGAGAATCCCATAAACTTTTTCTAAACTAAATTGATATGGTTTAATCTAAAAAATGTTCTCTAACAGCTCTCAAAAATAATTCATAAATTTATTCTCCCTCTAAATTTTACCTCATTTGTAGCTACAATCAGAAAAAAAAAGTTGGGACCCCTAATCCTTCCCTCCATCTCTAAATGTAGGGCTTTCTAGCATTTAAACATGAAATTAGTCAATATGTTAAAAGACTACTATACCCTTCATTTTTACCTTTATCTACCCATCCATTAACTCTTTGACCAACCCTAGAGTTTGTCTTATCTGTAAAACGTCCTACATTTAGGGAAAAATTCAAACTCCAAAACGCCCTACATTTAGGGATAGAGGGAGTATTTGTAAGGGAATTACTGTTGTTGTGATCCCCAAATACTGGCGTGGCCATTAGATGTATTTAACATGGAGAATTATTCGAGGAGGAGAGAAAATTTGGTCCCATAATTTTTGAGCTCCCAAAAAGATATTTTTAAGATCTATTTTTGGGGAGTTCTTAGAGATGCTCTTATGGGTACTTATCGATGAGCACCTTAGTACATATTGGCATAATTTTCTTTAGACCAACATATTGGCATAATTGGTTTGTGGGGGTGGAAAAAGAATATTTCATTAAAGAGAGTTTTTTTTCCTTCACGAAATAGGAAAACCTGCATCCCTACCATGGCCCGAAAAGAATCCGCCTTATGTTCCGGTGCAAGGAAATAAGATTGGGCCTCCAGTTATACGATGGGCTCGGCCCGTCCATTTCACTGTTTTTTTCCTCCCTAACACTGAACTGAAAATGTGCGCATTCGTTCCTTGCTGTACAAATTTGCGTGCTACATTCCATTTTAAACAAACTGCATGCGCAACAACGTTTTCAAAACTTACACCGGAGCCCGAATGTGCGCAGCAGCTTGTTGAGGCATCTCTTGGCCCGCGAATCGCGGCAATTGGCCGCACCGCCGCCGCTGTCGCCGGAGAAGATTGCTCGGAGCCGGCCCAAGTGCGGGTTCCTCCCCTCGTACGCTGCCGCCTCCGGGTTCTCCTGTAAAATCAATCCCCGGTCAAACAGATGACGAAGCAGATCATCATTTTCAACGGGAACCTTCACTCGGCGCGCCGTACCAGCACGTATCGCTTCCACTCGGCCTCGCTGGCGACGACGACCCGGCGGCGCGCGTCGTAGCCGAACCCGGGGTGGCTCCTGATCCGGGTGACGGCGTCGAGCTCGCGGCGGAACTCGGCGAGCCGCCGCCGCAGGTCCTCGGCGGAGAACGCGGACCGCGTAGCCGCGTTCAGCTCGGCGCGGATGCGCGACCAGTCGTCCGCCGCCAGGTCGTCGGCGCTGCAGCGGCGGCGCGCCGTGTGCCGCAGCAGCAGGTCGATGAACTTGGCGTCGTGCTGGCTCGTCCACACGTCCACGTGCAGCCGGGACAGGATCTTGCGCAGCGACCGCCGCGACACCGGCTTCCTCTTCTTGGTGACCCCATCGCCGTCGCCATTATCGTGCAAAACTATCTGCTGATTTTGCGATTCTTCTTGCTTCACGGTGACCGGTTCTGGCTGCATTTGCACGTCACGCATCTCATGTCTGCCACCAGTAAAATCGAGTGAGCCCAAGACTAGCCTGGCCATGGGAAGAATTTTTTTTTGGCAGAAGCAGAACACAAAAGGGTACGTACTGCGGCGGCTTGTCGTCTCGGAGGCGGAGGCTGAGGAAGACGACGGAGCCGTCTTGCACGCCGTAACGCGTGACCAGCGCGTCGTCGTCGTCGAGGAGCCGGCCGGCGAAGAAGAGCCGCTGCATTTCCAGCGGGACGCGCTCCCGGGCCGCGACCATGCCCTTGACCTGCGCCACCGTCGCCGTCGCGGCGTCGACGTCCAGCGCCACCCGGTCCCCGCGCAGCGTCCGCACCATGATCCTCATTGCTGCAGCTGATCGAGCTGCCTCAGCTCAGGGATCGAGTTCCTCGCGCGGCGAATTGGCAGTGCGAACGCGTAAGGCTGGAGCAGATCAAAGCGGTTGTTATTAGAAATTGAGAAAAAAAATGAGGACAGATCAGGGATGGGAAGGACGCGCACGAAGGGTTTGGCTGGCACTGGATGCTGCATCATGGCGACGGTTGCGCGGGAATGGAATAAAGGCAGCTGTTGGGGATGATGGCTTCAGGCGCCAACGTGAAGAAAAGAATTTTCTCCGGTCGTCTCAGCATCGCCGACTCGTTTTAATTATCCAGAACAGCTGAGGAAGTGGACCAAGGACAGTTCGTCTTTGTTGGATGGTCCCGGTCTGGCCTTGGAAGATCCAAGGCCGCGAAAGCCTATGGGCTACATACAGTTACCGACCCAACCGAGAACGGAAGTTTTGTGTTTCTTCCGTGCGCTCTTCTCGCCCAACCGGACTGTTCGAACATGGCTCAATTTTGGTCAAGATTGTGGATTTGTCAAAATTTCGATCAATTTCAAGTAACCAAACCACGTCCAAAACGTATTCACACTCGTGTATTGATATTTAGAGAAATTTGTAGGTCTACTCACTATATTCCCAAAAATTTGTAGGTCTACTCACTATGTCATCAATCCTGCAGGATTATTACACACCAAGAAGGTATCATGGAAATATGTGAAACAAATAATTAGCTAACAAAATGCACTTAAGCAGACACTTATGTCAATGGAGCGCGAAAGGCATTTGATTGTATCCATAATATGCTTTTGGAAAGCCTCTCTGTGATGGTTCTGTGAATTGGTAATTCCGCCATAAAGAATGGATATTAATATATAATAAGATCTAGAAGTATCCTGAAATTAACTATCTATAGTTGATCATTTTCCCAGTATAGACAAAAACTATACAGAAACAAGTACATCCTTTAACTTCTCAGTTATAATTGATTTGGAAGTTGCATGTATGTGCCCGAATTAGGTCGGCATCCCCCAACAATCATCCGACCATATGTAGCATATGCATTATCAGTACTGCCAGAAACACTGTACCCCCTAATAAGGGCATTATACGTGAAAACATTAGGCTTCCATCCTTTCATCAGTAGTTCTTCGTACATCTTCCCAGCTTCAGCTCCCTTCCCTGCTTTTCCTAAGTGGAGAATTAGTGAATTGTAGGTGTACAGGTTCGGGTAAATTCCTTTTTTCTTCATCTCGTTGAAGAAAGAAACTGCTTCCTCTGTTCTTCTAGATTTTCCAAGGCCATCAATGAGCAAATTATAGGTGATAAGATCAGGCTCAAGTCCAAACTCCACAAGTTGCCTAAAATAAGACATCCCTTCATTTAACCGTCCCGCTGTACAGAGGCTGTCAATAAGAATTGTATAGGACTTTATGTCTGGGTTTATTCTCTCATTGACCATCTTCTGAAAAAGTTGACAAACGTTTTCTGTGTTACCAGCTATCCGATGTCCCTTAAGTAGAATATTGTAGATGGTGCAATTAGGTTTGCATCCATAATCTAACATCTCGCTGAAAAGATTTTCCGCATCTTCTATCTTTCCAGCTTTCAACAAACCATCGAGAAGAGGACCATATGTGCATGGTGTTGGAGAGAAGCCTTCACTGATCAGATTGTGGTACAAATCTATAGCCTGGTCCAACCTTTTTGATTTCACAAGACCAGAAATTATAGTGTTATAAGTAACAGAAGTTGATTCAAATCCCCTGCGATGCATTTCCTCTTGCAGGTTTAACATTTCCTCGATCCGCATTGACTTTCCCATGGCATCAAGAATCAAATTATAAGTGAACTCATCTGGACCACATCCAAATCTTTTCATTTCAGAGAACAAACCTTCAGCAATATCTATCATGTTTTCATCAACAAGGCCACGGATAAGAGAATTGTATGACCCAGTTTTTACTGAAACACCAAAGCCCTTAAATTTCTGGACAAGTTCATGCGCTTCAATAGCTTTCTTTTGCTTGCAAAGATGCCGAATTAATGGGCACAGAAAGAAATCACTAAGGAGAATTCGACTTGATGCAATATTTTCAGCAAACTTAATTGATTTTTCCACACCAGCCTTCTTAATTATCCCTTCCATCAACGAATGGAATGAAGACCTATCCATATTAGAATTAGATTGAATAATGTACTCTTGAACAGTATGCAGAGCTTCCTTCATCAAACCCTCTTTCACAAAACTCGGGAGGATAGTACACAATGTTGCATAGTCTGGAGCAAGAACCTTCTTCATGTAACAGAACATCATGAATGCCTCTTTAAATCTGTCCTCTTTAACAAGACCATATACGATAGTGTTGTAAGATGAAAGGTCCGGCATGAAACCTTTCATAGTCATAGTGTACAGCATGTCTACTGCACAATTCACCTGTCCATTTTTGCAGAGACAATCTAGAACTGTATTGTATGTTATTAAATTAGGTGGATAGCTACTAGATGCCATTTCTTCAAGCAGGTTCATTGCCTCCTTGACTTTTCCCTCCCTTCCTAATCCTGCCAAAAGTGTGTTGTAAGTACCATCAGTGGGCTCAATATTCATTTCTTTTAGTTGATGGAAAATCTGCCATGCTTCATTTTCCTTGCCTCCCTTGTACAGTGTATCAATCAATGAATTCACTGCAAGAATATCAGGAACACATCCATTTTCCATCATATCGGAGAAAAGTTTCACAGCTTCATCAGCTTTAGATGCCTTGCTGCAACATTTTATCATCATAGTGTAGGTGATATTGTCTGGAGAAACTCCCATATCTTTCAATTCATAGAAGACCCTTTTCGCCATTCCAAGTTTACCAGATTTAGCAAGACTGTGCAGAACAGCATTAGCAGCAACAACATCTGGAACAATCCCGTTGCTCTTCATAGTCTCATATCTTTGCATTGCTTTCAGAGATTCACCAGATTTCCCATAGTAATTGATAAAAAGGACATGTGTGTAGCCATTTGGCCTAGGCCCATGAATATTCATATGGTTGAAGAGCTCCATAGCACGGTCAAACATGTTAGATTTGAGAAATCCAGATATCAAGGAGTTATATGAATACAGCTCAGGCAATATACCCTTCCGTTTCATCTTGTCAAACACATCTGATGCCTCATCAACACAGCCAACTTGGCACAATGCATCCACGGCCGCAGTATAGGCAACAACATTATCATTGTAACCATCAGCTTCCATCGCATTCCAAATTTCCATCACTGACTGCAGATCACCACTGTCACCACACCTGTCTAAGAGAGTAATGTAAGTCACTCGATCAGGTTTCTGATCACTCGCTTTCATCTTCCAGAACATGTCCTTGGCATCACTAAGCCGGCCAGCGTCACACAAAATTTGTATGAGCACAGTATGTGTAATGACATCTGGTTTGCACCCTGCCTCCTCCATTTTCCCAAGAATACGATAAGCCTCCTCAAACCTTCCTGCCTGCCCAAGCACCCGAATGCAGATGGTATAGCTGTACACATTTGGCTTGACACCGCGAGACTCCATGTCGCTCAACAACCAGAGAACAGTGTTGACGTCCCTCCTCTTCCCAAACGCCACCATAAGAACAGAATAGGTCCTCACGCTAGGCGTGATACCGTCCTCTGCCATGGCCTTATAAACCTCCATGGCCTCCTTGTCAAAGCCAGACTTTACAAGGAAGTAAATCAAACCATTGTAGGTGTAAGCGCTCAAGGAGATCCCGGCCTCCCTCATCACTGGCAGGGCTATCGGCGCGCTCCGAAGTCCCCCTGGATGCCAAGGCCACTGAAGATGGTATTGAAGGTGCCTACATTGGCCTTGACGATCTGCCTCTGCATTAGGTCGAACACCTGCGCCATGTCCCCAACCCGGTCATGGGCGCGCATCAGCTCCAGCATGTAGTTGCACGACTCCGTGGTGTGGACGAGCCTGGGCTGCCGTGCGGCCGCCGTGAAGAGCTCCAGAGCCTCGGCGGGGCCGGCCGCCGACCGGAGCATGTGGACGACGCTCTCCGTGCCAGGAGCCCGCTGGCGCTCCTCGCAGGGCGTGCCCGGCTGGTGGCAGCCGGAATTGCAGCCATGTCGCCGCTTCGGCGGGGCTACCAGGAGACCTCCAGCGACCCTCGTGTTGCCGGGCCTTGGGGTCCTCGGCGGCGTCGCTCGAATGGCGCCGCCGCCGCCGCCGCCGCTTAGGACACCGGAGCAGCAGAGCTCCATGGCGCCGGCCCGCCCAACTGTCCTGATGGCAAAGGGACGAGCAGAGCGCAACCTTTACTAGAAATTTGAGGGCGCAAGTCGCCGCAATATGCTGGATTGGAGAGCTGATGTGGTGGTGAAGTCTGCCGTATCTCTCGCTCCGGCGGCGGAAGGATGCCGGGGAGAGGTGGGAGGACGGTTGAGGATAATGTGCAGCTGCTTCAGGCTCGCGCGCTTCTAGCTGGTCCCCTCCCGCCCTGAGCGCTGTCGCTCGGCTCAGCGCAGCAGAGTCAGGGAGGGGTTTATGTCATCCTGGAGCTGTGGATGATAAAAAAGGCAAATCATTTTCTCATCCTGAAGAGTGAAAGACCGAAACAAAGGACAGAACTGTCCATGAAAATTAGAAAATTGATCTCATTTTCTCTATGGGAGAAGAAAATATTAGGAAAATTCTCAGCTGAAAATGTTTTTGTGATAGGCTTACTAATTTTCGGTCATCAATCAACGTCAAACACCACTAAATCAAAATTGGATGATCGAAAATTATAGTTTATACATTAGTATATTTTTTGTCTACGTGTTATATTTAAAAAATAAATAACAATACAAATTATAATACAAATCAGGTTGATTAAAAGTTGATAAACTTTGGATCAGTTCTAGAGGTAGGCACAAGGCAGATGTGCACACCCTCTGGCGTCTACCCATTTACACGAACAACCGTCGTTTAAACGATCTAAACACGACTTTTGATTGTATAGATACAAGACGTAACGAGGCTAATAAACAGAAAAATAAATAAATAAATATGTACACTTTAGACACGTCTCTAAAAACAGAAAAATAAATAAATAAAGGTATGAAGGAATTCCCGGCACCAAATAATTTCGTTTCTTCAATGAAAAAGAACCCTACTTTTTTTCTATTTCATCTATAATGAAATAGTGCCAAAGTTTTACATTCTAGTCTACCACATTGATTTGCGGCGTTGGTTTGGCTGCCATAATAGGAGTGGGTGTCTTAGATTGTTGGAGGATGATGTTAGATGGATCATCTAATCATCCTCTTTTCAACGTGGCACTAGTTGATTTCTCATTTATTTGAAGGACAAGAAAATGTGGGATGGTAATAGTTAATTAAAAAAACAATCATTGTTGAAGCATATGTGCTTCAACATGAAAAGCACTAACATCAAACAATATACAACAATGATTATACAATATGTTGTTATGGTTACTGTAGGATACAAACATTGCATATACAAATGAACATTCAAAAGCAGCTTTATAGCAAACAAAAAAAAGTTCTATAAATATGGTATAGGAGTACCTATTGCAACTTATAGTGCATCTTATAAAAGATACAGAAAGCTAGCACAAAACCAAGAAATAACTAATGGATTGGGGCATAAGAACTGCCACTTGACTGATAAATGTGTAAAATCTAAACCAATAAAGTATAAGTTCATGCGACCTATGTTCTCATCCAAAAAAACTGTACCCAATCTAGAGTCTTGGATGAAGATAACACCCTAATTCCTGACCCTTGATTTTGTTTTAGGCCCACACAAGTTACAATTACATTTTACAAGTTACACGAAATTATGCTAAATTGCTTTCTCACCTCACCCCATTTCAGATCTTTTTTCACCCCGACAATATACCCACAAGTATCCCTCCCGCCCCGGTGCGCTGATTGGTGGGGCTCACTCTTTACCTTCCGTGCCTGATTGACGCGTAGCTTTATATTCTGCTTCCTCCGTTCCAAAATGTAAGCATTTGTTGGTTTTTCGAATTACGTTTGACCGCTTGTCTTATTCAATTTTTTATAAAAGTATAGAAACAAATATATTATATTTAAAATATATCTAATAATAAATCAAAATATAACAAAAATGATCAATATTTTAGAAATTTTTTCTGTAAGACAAACAGTCAAATACAATTCAGAAAAGTCAACAAATGGTTACATTTTGGAAACGGAGATAGTAGTACTTACCAATAGTAATTTCATCATAGTAATGACTTAACCATAAAGCATGCCAGTTATTAC